>ML288609.1:45498-64470 GCA_005239495.1 Nicotiana undulata
CCCCCCTTTCCTTCAAAATACCCATGCCATGTACCATTCACTTTGACTGAAAAAGTAGTAGTGGTCACACATGTCATAACTAGTTGTGTGAAGCTACTCAGAAAACCAAATCATAGCATCATCTCTGCTAAGAAATACCATCTAACCATGTCATAGGCCTTCCTTATGTATATCTTCATTAAACACCTAGGACTAGTCTTCCTTTGGTAGTGCCTCAAAAGGTCATGGCATATGAAGACATCATGGACCAAAGATCTACCTTGCACAAATGCATCTTGTGATTCATTCACTAGGTGTGGCAGTACTTGCTTCAATCTTTTGCATAACATCTTTGAAATTCACTTATATACTACATTACAACATGATATGGGCGTGAACTGACCAGCATTTGAAGGATTTACAACCTTTGGATTAATGTAATTACAGTAGCATTTATTTGCTTGAGGAGTTTCCTATTTCTAAGGAACTCCAATGCTGTCTCAGTCACATCTGAGCCCACAATATCCCAAGCTTCCTTGGAAAAACCACTTTCAAACCCATCTGGTTCTGGACTTTTATTCACATTGATGCCCCACTTAGATTCTTTTACTTCTTTATCAGTATAGGATCCCAACAAGATTCATAGTAACTATATCAAGAAAACTCACCCTAAAAACGATACCTTTGGTTGGAGCTCTAGGAATCATAACACATTCTCAACCAAAGCTGCTTATGGGCTCATATCTAGAAAGGGAACAATGAAGGGACAAATCATGACTTCATATGGAAAATAACACGCTTAATAAGTTAAAATATTTCTTATGGACAATCGCTATCAACAGACTCCCTACAACTCACATGCTCGCTAGGAGAAATATCTTCCCTAATGGAAAATGTTCCATTTGTGGTAGGGGTGTGCATTCGAATCGGTTTATCGATAAATCGAATCGATTATTTGTTATCGGTTTATCGATATCGGTTTATCGATTTATCGATTTCGATTTCGATTTCGAAATTTTCCTTATCGATTTATCGATTTCGATTTCGATTTTATCCTTTTCGCTTATCGGTTTATCGATTTATCGATAAACCGATAAGATATACTAAAAAGATAAATATACCCTTATTTTATAATACCATTTCCTTTACCCTAAGTCCTTAACATAATTTTATTGTATTGCTTAAAATAGTTAAATAATATATTAATTGCCTGACTTGTTAATAACATTCTTATTTTATTTTTATTTTTTATTTTTTATTTTTATTTTTTATTTTTTATTTTTATTTTTTAAAATATTTTTTTATATATATATATTCTTATTAGATTTTATTAATCTTGGCAAAGAAGCTTCCACCGACGATGTTTGCTAGAGTTAGTTAGCTGCTATGTAAGTTCTCTATTTTAAATAATATACTTGTAAAAGAATGTGATGTATTACAAAGTTCTTAATATTTTTCTTAATTTCTTCCATGTTTAAAGGTTAGTAGTTTCAGCAAGGGATATCACATTTAACGAATGATCATATTTAAAACTCAAGAGAATGAAATTCAAATTAATGAAAAACAGAATTAGCCTTGATGATGTATTTTTTTTTATACCGTTGGAGTTTTGGTGGCATACATTTGATCCTTTACTTTAGTTTCGTTGCGTGTGCTTGTTGACACAATTTTTATTTTATAAACGGTGTTCGTCTTATTTTAGCTTCTTTTTATCCATATTAGTTAGGCGTGTTTATAGCGATATACGTTTCGTGGAATCCCGCAAATTTTCTTATTGGTGTAATCGATAACCGAATCGATAAGCCCCAAAAATCGATAAATCGAAATCGAAAAAATCGAAACCTTATTGAAACGATAACGATAAGCATATGTACAAATCGATAATCGATAAGCAATTATCGATAAGGGTCAAAATCGAATCGATAAATCGAATGCACATCCCTAATTTGTGGCATGGAAGAAGAGGACATCGTGCATGTTTTCTTTGGTTGTGTCTACTCTAAAGGCAATATGGGCACAATCATGCACTAATCATAATTATCCCTAAGGCTAGATCTCTAATGACACCATGCTCAACTGGATGAGAGATCAATTGAAAACTAAAAAAATCATATAACATCTACGTCAATTGGTCCGAATTATTCCCATTCCTACTATGGTATATATGGTCCACTAGAAATGATATTATTTTAGGTTGTAATAAATCCTCTCGCAATATCAATATCCCAGTTAATAGGGCAATAGAATTCGTGTTCGCAATAAACAAGATTTCTATAAATTCTAGGAAAAGCACGATCCTTATTAAGTGGGAACCTCCGGTGGACGGTTTCTATAAACTTAACATAGTTGGGGCTTGTACTTGTAATCCAGGAAAGAGGGGTATTTAGGGATAGTAATAAAAAATGGATCCTAGGATTTAGCATGATCATAAAGCACGCGACAAATATCTACATGGAAACACTTGCTTTGCTTTATGGGGTTAAATTATCCATTGAAAGGGGCTTGCTGCCAGTAATAATTAAAACAGATCGCCAAGAACTTATTAGCCTACTGACTAACAATGATTGTCTCTACCAAAATTTGATTGATGATTACATGTCCCTACTGAGGAGCGCGGGCGATCCACCACTGAAGCATGTGTTTAGAAAAACTAATAGAGTACCAGACCAATTAGCAAAGAATGCATGCAAGATGGACATTTTTGGAAGATTATTTACTTATCTTGTGCCCCCGCCTTTTGTTTGTACTGCTTTTGAAAGAGATGGAATAAGTACCTTGCTACCTAGGAATATATCTCCGTTTTGTAATAACCCTTGAAGTTACTATTTTGAATAAATATATTTTATTACTAAAAAACAATCTTTGATCAAAAGATATTTGGCCAAAAGACTGTTAAAATTGAGTCGTAGCCATAATTATTGCTGTAAGAAAGAAAAATAATGGAGACGAATGGGCTAGTCGAGCCAGATGGAAAACGAGTCGCAATCTAACCTTACCAGTGGCACTTCCATTGAAATACCTAGAAGGTTAAAGTACACTTTATATTGTTAACTTTTGGTGATGCTTAGCCCCTGTTTGGCCAAGTTTTTTCCAATATTTTTTTTGGCAAAACCTGTTCGCTTATAGATCTTATTCATATTATGGCAGATTTTGAAAACATAATTTTCAAATCCCAAAACAAGCTCTACACCTGTTTTTGGACCAAAATATTATCTTTGGATTTTTTAACAATTTCAAAAATTACCCCAAATTTTTATATTTATAAAAAAGACGCACATCTATTATGACCAACTAATCCACCAGGTAGTTACATAAATCTTGTAATATTATTGCAATTTGATGAATTGTAGTAGCTAGTGATTGTTATTAGCAGTTGGTATTAAAAAATAAGTTATGATTTTAAGATAGTGTATTATGTAGTTTATTATAAAAATAATAATTTTATGTCAAACTTATATTTTGTGATAATGATAATGAATGACATCGATGAAGGTTCTGCACATACAAGATTAGCAAGTTTGTTTGTTAGGTATTGTTGGGTATTTTTGATAGTTTTTTGGACTTATGGTTGTTGTGGCCAAAAGCACACGCAAGTATACGAGATCGTCAAGTAATAAAGTGATTAAAAGTCATATGTCGAACCCACGAGGACTTGTGATTAACTATTAACTAAATTAGACTATCCTAATTATCTAAACAAGAATTAAATGTAAAAGTATTTGATTCTAAATTTAATTAAAATAAAATGAAAATAAATAATGAACTCTGAAAAAAAAGGGCATATTTTATGTTATCAATGTGATGAAATGATCAAGGGTTATGAGATATCTAACATTCCTATTGTATTCTTCAATTGAATTGACTAACTAATTCATCTAGCTTATTGATTGACAGGGTTAATATTGGTCATAAGAATCTGTCGAGTTCTTACTCGTCTATTCAAGCTAACCTAACGCCTATATGTTTAAGGAGTTAAAACTAGAAAGAACGCATTTATAATTTATATAAACCAATCAAGGGAATTAGGTATATGTCTATCCTAACCACGAATTCGTTCCCCGATGCCCAGGTTCAAGAACTTGCTCTACACAATCTTATGTGCTATCTAGAATTCCCACTTTCGAGTTCAACTCTAGATTCGTAGATAGTATTCAATTGGTCATCAAACAATCAAATAATTAAGCGCATGATTGAATAAACAAACCAAGACGATAAACTAAGAAATCAAAACCAATATTCGAATAACAATATCCAAGAAAGTACCACAACCATAGAATGTGAAGTTTAGCTCCACATAGACATGGTAAAAAAATAACAGATCATACAAAGAAACATAAAAAATACTAAATTTTGTGGAAGAAAAGATGAAATCCGGCCTCCACGGCGGCTCTGTGCTTTCCCAAGGTCAAAAGTCCATCCAAAGTTCACAAAATAACGTTTTTACATGTATTTATACCAAGTAGGGTCGGGCCAGACGAAAACACCTTCTCCCGTGCAAAATAGGGCTCTGGCTCTGTAAAATTTGCACAGGCGCGCCGCATGGGGCGACGTGCCATGCGGTGTGCTTATGGGGAACTTCAGAGAGCATGCAATTTGAGGGCAACATCAATTTACACAGTCGCGACGCCCCACATGGCACGACTGTGGAAATTCGGAAAAATGTAAAACATGAAAGTTGTAGCCATTTTAAATAGCTTTCCAACAATATATTGTGGAGCCCAAAAGGATTTTCGAGCGAAAAGTTATGTGCATTTTACTGGACAATGCTCAGTATGCCTACTCGATTCTTCGTTTCGTTCTTAAAGTGCAGTATCATGCGTTGATCCCGAATACGATCCCAACTTATTCATTGGGTTTTTACTCAGATTTCAAAGCTTCAAAATATCTTGAATTCATTTCATAACATCTACATAGATCGAAATCACTCCTACAAGGCATAAAACACACATTTAGTGCAAAACACTAACGATTAAAGCTCAAAATCAATCAAAGTGCAGTAAATTAGAGTGTAATAAGCGACTAAAATACGTAATTATAGCCTATCATCAATGGTATAATTCACATTTCATGTTTTTTTTAAAAAGAAGTGAAATAAGTTTTCAAAAATTATGTCCAAACAGATTTTTATCTTCAAACTTCACCAAAATAAAAATTTTTAAAATAAATTTGGGAATCTTACCAATGGCTAGCTTAGACGTTTCGTTAACTTAACTTGGCGTTACACAAGATAGTTTTCTTTTACCATTTTAACTTGCAAAAGTTATGCCCGTGTTTGCATTATTCCAGTAGCATCAGCTCTTCCTATACGACGAATTCAAGATAATTTGCACATCCTTTTTCTTGTTCTAGTGTATTAAAAAGATTTGAAATATTTCGAAGGTGTTTGAACGATATTTAACCCAAGTTTTAAAATAGTATTTGAAGTTAGTTAAAAAAAATATGTATTTGAAGTGAGCCATAATATTAGTATGCTTGGGTGTTGATTTCTCGCACGTTGTATAACATACACTGTATCCAACTGTTATGTGTGCTGGAAAACATAATATTGCTCGATTATTTGTTAGGGACACATTAATTACTGATGTTGAACCTCTTGAGACTAGTCTATCTTTTAAATTAATGGAGTAGCGGCTGCAACGTGATGTAGCTCTTACAGTAGTAATAAAGATCGAAGACCACAAAGGTACAAATGTTGAATCCGTTGATCAATTTTTTAATTAGGTGAAAAAGATATCATTGCACATGATTTTTGTATTTAATCAATCTACGCATCACATATTTTACCATTTAGCCATATTAATTACCAATTGTAATGTGTGTGCCTTCAATTATTCTTCATGTTACAATTTATGTGTCTTAATTTTGTTTCAAAAGAATGACCTATATATTTTTAATTTCTAGTATTTTTTATTTAACCTTATTGACACATCGTCCCTTATAGGAATGCAATGGAATTAGACCATAATATTCGAAGAGTTCCTTCAGTATATTACTATATGCACCTTTAATTTAAGATTCCAAAATTTAAAAGTATTTTTAGTTTTCTTAAATTCCGTGCATAGTTAAACTAATATACAAAATAAAATGTAGAGAGTATATCTAAATACTTTGTTTGGTTGACAGGCAAGGGAAAATGCGATAGTAAAAATAAATATACTTATCTACTTTAAACCAAATAGTAATTTACCATTAAGATAAAGTTAAAGTATAAACATGGGGTGTTGAATTATTAGAGAAAAACGTGATGTGATTGAGACACATGGCGGTTTGTGATAGATAAAGAATTATGAGAGATGAGGTCCAAACTCCAATATAAAGTGCAGCCCAAGCAGAGACATTTAGAGGAGAGAAGGCGAACGATAAGTTAGCAAAACAAAAACAAAAATCTATGGCATCTAAACCAGGCATTCTCACTGAATGGCCATGGACATGGCTTGGCAACTTCAAGGTATACTAATCATATTGCTTCATTTTTCTTAATTTCCTTTCTATTATATTAAAGACGTTTATGTTAATAAATCTCCTCCTCCTCCTCCTCTTCTTTGAGGAAAATATGTTCCTTCAATGCATAAATATATTCGTGGAGGGGGGCGATTCACTATATTCAGATTTGATAAGTTTAACGTTATCATTAAATTTATTGAACTTTTAAAATTAAAATTATTCATATACTCCATATATTTATGCTTTGTGTTAGAAAATATCTAATTCAGTACGACGAAAAAGGCTCCGTCGGGTTTGTGTCTTTCCCCACTACTACACAACGAGAACAAGGAACTTATTAGTTATATATATGTATAGCACGTGAATACAATGTCTTGTCATTTTCAATTTTGTGACTATTCTATTCTAACTTGTTTCTTCTTTCAATGAATTACATATGTAATATATTAATTTTTCATACTCCTAACAGCTTTTTATTTTTTTCCTGACTCAAGTATGTGGTTTTGGCACCATTCGTGGCTCATAGCATACACTCGTTCTTCTTCAACAAAGATGAAAAGCAGAGAGACATTGTAAACTTTATTATATTCCCATTTTTACTCTCAAGAATGATTCACAATCAAATATGGATATCCCTATCTCGTTACAGAACTGCCAAGGGAGACAATCGAATTGTTGATAAGAGCATTGAATTTGACCAAGTTGATAGAGAAAGAAATTGGTAAGCACCAACATGGATTCGGTATTTAAATATTTATATTTTCAACTTTTAATTTATTATACTTTACAATTATGAGCACGTAATTTAGTATTTTTACAATAATAATTTATGTACGTTCGAACTATATTGCATCTGTCGCTGTCCCTCTCTGCTTTACCCACTCATCCCCATCCCTAACCCCACAGAATGGAAGGAGGCGATAAAAAACAAAAACAATATCTTCCCAGGCCCTCCTCCTAGCATGCATGAAAAGATCAAATAATAATAATAATAAAAAGAAAGAAATTGTAGTTTTTGATAATGTCGGCGACAATGTCTACAATTATATTGTATTATGTTTAATTTTATCACAAATACTTGGATACGAAATGGCCTATTTTTACGGGTTAGATCCCACTATTCAGTTGTTAACATTTAGGGGTGGTAGTAAAGTGTCAATGATACTTGAAAACCGATTAAATCTACTGAATCTTAACTTATCGAATTGATTTTTAGGTTTTTTGAAATATAGTTGTAGGTTTTTATATAAATTTATAACTGTACCGATAATTAGGGTAAATTTTTTATTTTATGAAAATAAATCAAAAAAATACAGAATCGTAACGAATAAATTTACATGGGAAAAATATAAAAAAAAATTTTGGTGAAAAGTATATTTATATATTAGTTTAAAATAATAAAATATTAAATTTTTCTTAGGCCTTGAAATTATAAAAACAGTTACAAGGCAACAAGTAATTAAACTCAAAATCCTAATTCCCAAACCTATTATACTACTCCTATTGAAACTAAACTATTTTCATCATATTCACTAGCAAGACACAAGGTATTCTAGCTATTATGAATAGCAAACTTCAATGTAGTGAATATGTCTCATTTCGTATGATTTATATTTATATTTCGAATATTTAATTTTTTATATATTTTATTCTTGAGTCCCAGCTTTGCCCCTGTTTGGCCATAGAATTTGCCAAGTTTTTCCCAAAACTTTTTGGCAAAATATGTTTGTTATAGATTTCATTCATGTTTTGACAGATTTTGAAATAAAATTCTCAAATCCCAAAACTAGCTCTAGATTTTGGCCCAAAATATCTTTGTTGGATTTTTAACAATTTCAAAAATTATCCAAACTTTATATTTTATAAGAAAAAGCTCACCATCTATTACGACCCAAAGAACCGCTAGCTAATTGCTATAGTTTCCTTTTGGACGGATGGATCTTGTAATATTATTGCAGTTTTGCGAATTATAGTGGCTAGTATTTGTGTTATTAGCCGTTGATAAAATATTAGGTTATGGTTTTAGGATAGTGTATTATGTAGTTCATTATTAAAATGATAATTTTGTGCCAAACTTATCTATGTTCAGGGCTATGGTTTGTGATAATGATAATGAATGGTATCGATGAAGTTCTACATATACAAGATTAGCAAGTTTGTTTGTTTGGTATTGTTGGGTATTTTTGATAGTTTTTACAACTTATTGGTATGTCACATTTATGTTTTTTTTTAACAAAAAAAAAGTGAAATATGGTTTTGAAAAGTTATGTCCAAATAGATTTTCATCTTCAAACCAAACTTCACCCAAATCATATTTTTTAAAATAAATTTAGAAATCTATGGCCAAACGCTAGCTTAATATCTTTCTACTCATGTGATTTATATTTTCTTTGTTTTTGCTTAATTTCTTTTATAGATCTAAACTTTGGCCATCTTTTATGTTTTCTTAATTTATCACCCCTTAAATAGTAAAAATATCTAGAGAGTTTTGGTAAATCCTATAAAAGCCCGTAATTATTGCATTCTGCTTCTACTAGTGACTTTTAACTGACATCTAAAAAAATACCGAAAATTAATCGAACCGTACCGATACCGAAGAGAATTTTGGTTATAAAAATCTAATTTTGGTAATAGATAATATAATAGTATAGTGCAAATTTATAAAATAACGGTCTGAATCGAACCATTGACACCCCAGGTGGTACGTCATTTTGGCCTCCTTCCGCCCGTAAGAAGGATTAAAGGAAGATCTAATATGGCGGTGTATAATTAAATGGGATTTTTTGCACATAACCAATCAAATTCATTTTTTACTATTTTAATAGGTATGATACATTAATTATACACGATTATATGTATACAAAATATTCTTTTATCTATTATTTTATATGTCAAGGATTGGATACATATTATATGTATACAAAATATTCTTTTATCTATTTTGATAATATAACTTAACGTCCAGAAGGTATTCAATTGAACTCCTTTACAACTATATATTGCAACTTGGCACCAAGCTCATTGAAGTGCTCCAAAAAAAGAAAATGTAAATGCAAGGAATATGATTCATGTGTATGGATGTTATGTTTGCAGGGATGATCAGATCATATTTAACGGTCTCTTATTATATTATGGATACATGAAGTTGGAGCAATCTCATCATATTCCATTTTGGAGGACTGATGGGATAATTTTGACAGCTTTGATTCATATTGGTCCTGTGGAATTTCTCTATTATTGGCTTCACAGAGCTTTGCACCATCATTTCCTTTACTCGCGCTATCACTCTCATCACCATTCCTCTATTGTCACTGAGCCCATTACTTGTAAGCCATCTCCCATTTTCTAATTGATAGTATATATATGCTTACATTTTCAATGCTTTTAACTCATTATTATACTGTCTAAATTACTAAATTAGGTGAATTATCCATTGCAATACTATCTTGTGGTGTAAATTGCTATGCATTGTTAGTGCCAGGAGTTATAAGACTAAAGGTGATAAACCAATGATATAGATGTAGTTAATGGGTTCAACTAAATTAATATTTTCGACACAGTGATCGTGTTGAACACGTAATTTTAAAAATATAGTGGATTTAATAGTAAGAATCTTGATGTTAAACTCATTAAATTTAAATTACGGAATTCGCCTCAGAATTGATGAAATATTTTAAGATGGCCGTAATTAAGTAGTAAGACCTCCATGCTAGCTAGCTAGCCATCATAGGTGGCCAACTGTAATTTCCAGCTTGAACTGCACCCCACCATATATATTCAATGCAACAACAGAACATATTTTAGGAGTAAATCAAACACACATGACAATGAGATATAATCATGAAAATTAGTGATTGAAAACTACATATCCTTCTTAAATGTTTTCAACTGCATATCTGCTGGACATGACAACCTTGAGGTTTCATTTAACTATTTGCTTTGGCTGTCTTGTGGATTAGTACCTCTACCTAATGTTATAAAGGCAGCGGTAGTCCTTCTTCATGCACTTGTCCCGCAAACTAGGCAAATAAACCGACGGGTTTAGGTTCTATGTACTGTGTACTGAGTGTAATGAATATCCTTACACAACCACGTCATTTGTAAGTTATGTTGATCTGGAGGATCTACCCGGCGACATTTTTGAAGAATTCAAACAATATAGCTTGTAAGATAATTTATACATAAATCTCCATGATTATCTTTTACCGAAATCTGTTAAAATTTGAAACTAGCCTATTATAATATATATTAAACTGCACTAGTACTATAATTTTCCTTTAAATTGTTCATATGAGTTTATGTTACGATTGCTGATAATTAATGCAAAAATATTTATACAACTTTAAGCATTAATGAGTAACTTGGTAAAAATAGTACTAACCTGCTCTGGGACGGATGCTCCAAGCAGTTTTACGTGACATCGCTTTGTCGAAATTTTCTATGTATGTATAGATAAAAATATGCAAAATAAATTATTTGGTATAATTATAAAATATGTTATTGCTTGTCTTTTTTCTTTTTATTTTAAATTAAGCGTTTGCATTGATACATGCCCTTGGGTGACTTTTATCCCCAGTCAAAATAGAGTACCAAGCCAAAGTTTCTGTGCTAGTATTATTATGAGTTAAAGTTAGTCTTTGATTTGTAATTCCTGGGATGTCTGTTCAAAAAATGTCATTAATATACACAGGAGGAACTATCAGCATTGCTGGCCTTCCAAAAACTTTTTTCTTGGCTCCTTCTTTTGCTAATGCATCTGCCACTTTATTAAGTGTGCTTGATGGTTGGATTGCCCAATTTTTGCATTAGCAGCATGCATTTAGAGTTATCGGGGTTCAGTGTAGTGATTATTCATTTGCTAATTTATTCAAGTGTAGAAAAGTCGTGCGTGCGTCATGAACCTGCTATTACATATTACTGTACATATCTTAAATGCAAATCATATATATTAGTAATTTAGTTAGGTATATATATGTTTGATAAATATTCTTGTTTTTTGCAGCCGTGATTCATCCATTTGCAGAGCATATAGCGTATTTCGCGCTATTTGCGATCCCAATGCTGACAGCACTACTTAGTGGGACTGCTTCTATAGTGGCACTTGGGGGTTACATTACTTACATTGATTTCATGAACAACATGGGACACTGCAACTTTGAACTTATTCCTAAGTGGATTTTCTCTCTCTTTCCACCTCTCAAGTACTTAATGTATACACCCTCGTAAGTCTCTTTAACCTTCCATCTTACTTTTATCAACGAGTACAAATCTTACTTCCTCCGGTCTAAAATAAGTATTTTTTTTTTTTTTTTGATGTTTTCACACATATTAAGAAATTCAATATTAATTAGCAATGAAATCATATTAATCTTTACTATCCCACATAAACACTCCTAACATATATTCCAATACTATTTACTTCAAGAGCAATGTAGGGAAAAAATAATTAATTCATTCTTAAAATCTGAAAAAATCACTTATTTTGGACAGAAGGATGTAACATTTTGCTTCTAGTTTTCGTCCAATTCAAACGTTCATTCCACACTAGTTCTTTTCCCCTTTATGTTAGACTCGCATTTACGATATTACATATGCGATCGTACCTAAGCTGAGTTTCAATAGAATTTAGGGTTTCAAGAATCTTATTGCTCATACTACAGTTAGAATTCATGAAGTAAAAAGAAAGGTGAAGAAACCATTTTAACTTGAATGTAACACCCAGATTTTAGACAGAGTGCCACATCGATGAAACACAAGAGGGATGCTTGGTATATAAGTTAGCAAATCTTAGACCCAAGCGATGCATCTTAAACCCTTGAGGACCTAAGCTCAGAGCAGACAAAATCACTAGCGGGCTGGGCTGTTAGCCTTGCCGATAATGGATAAGAGTTTAGGCGAGGCTTAGGTCTAGAGTGAACAATATCACTTGCGGGTTGAGCTATTACAGTGAAACTCTCCACCTTTTTTCCACTTGAAAAAAATGCACTAAAGAGCATATACTTTTCTTAGTTCGAAACACTCATGCAAAGAAACACCACCCCCCCACCCCCCACACGGTTGTCTATCACCTCCCAAAACCAACCAAACTAATCCAACGTTCTATAAAAAAAAAATACGTTTCATTTGATCGTACAAAATTTCAATACCAACATTATGAAAAAACAAATCCTTACATACATTCATGGTGGTCCAAGTGATAAGGTGAAAAAAAAAATAGAATACAATGAAGGTGGAAGGAATTTGTTGTCTTGTTGATACCACCTTATCTTCATGAATTAATGAATGCTTGTCGTGCCTACCTTATCAATTCATGGAGATATATAAGGTGATATCGACACATTCTTTAATTTCCAGCTGCGTTATACTCATTTATTTTATCCCTTATCATTTAGATCACCTTGAAAGTATAAATGTAAGAATTTCTTTTTTTTTTGTTTTTGAAGTTTATATTGAAATTATGTATGCCTTTCAACTTACCGTTTAATGGTGATGAGAATTTTAAAAATTTAAAAGTACTAGTAGTACTTACAAAATTCTGTATGTCTTTCAACTTACTGTTTGGGTAGCATGCTCTTGGTTAATATTTGACGCCTAGTATTTAATGTTCAGTTAAAAACTATTTGTGCAAACAAATGAACTTTCTTTTCTCTAACTGAGTATGAGAAAATATAATACTCCATACTAACTTTTGAAATTTAAGATAAACACTAGTACTGTACAAAAAGTTATAATCTTTTGACGAGTTATTTCCATGAACGTTGCGTTCTCTCCACGGTTATGTGACCCTAAGATGTGAGTTGAACACATTTAAAGGTACAATTGTTACTCATAGCTATTTAGAGCAGTAGGAATGGAAACACTTCCGGCACGAAGCGTTACGTGGCACAACTCCTATTTAATTCGACTAATGGATATTAGATACCCGATAGTTAAACCAGAAAATGCATAGATTGGGCTTTGCTTTATACTTTAGCCCATCCCAACAACAAAAAAACGTTCTATTGAAGATTTGCTAGATAGGTAATTAATCACAAAAAAATTCTAAACTTTTTTGACGACACAGGTACCACTCACTGCATCACACTCAATTCAGAACAAATTACTCACTTTTCATGCCAATGTATGACTATATTTACAACACATTGGACAAATCTTCAGATACATTATATGAAAAATCACTTGAGAGAGTAGGCGAATCGCCCGACGTGGTGCACTTAACACATCTAACAACTGCAGAATCCATCTACCATCTCCGGCTAGGATTTGCATCCTTGGCCTCAGAACCTCACACCTCAAAATGGTATTTTCCAATAATGTGGCCAATCACTTTGTGGTCTACGATGCTTACATGGTTTTATGGCCATGCATTTATTGTTGAGAGAAACATATTCAAGAATCTCAAATTGCAAACTTGGGTCGTCCCAAAATATCGCGTACAAGTAAGAATTTGCACTGCATACATATATATATATATATACTCCTTTTTTTTTGGTTAAAATATATACTCCTTTTTTTTCATTTATAGTTTGATTGAACATAAAATTTAAGAAACGCAAAAAAGACACTTAGTCTTAAACATATATACCATAAATTCGATAAGTAATTTGTTGCCTTTTCCTTGATTTTGTTGCAGTACTTTACGCCATGGCAAAGAGAGTCTATTAGCAATTTGGTGGACAAAGCCATCATAGAAGCAGATCAGAAAGGCGTAAAGGTTTTGACTCTAGGACTTTTAAATCAGGTAAGTTAAAAAAGAAGTCAATGATTCAAATGAAATTTAAGTTATATAGAGTTTTCTACCCTATCAATAAATTTAGCATGTGATAGCAAGTTACGTATCATTTTTATCAAGTTATTAGTTAATATTTATTATGAAGATTTACATGTAATTACCTTATCAATGACCTGATTGCCTGAATATTTTCCACCCACCACTGCGATAAAACTTAAACTCATTAAAATTTTGTTAGCTGTTATTAATTGTCTATCATCGGAAAAAATAGTCTATTCTATGATATTCCATAATCTGCAGCTAATTATTCACTAAATATTGGCTAGAGAAAGTCATGAGTTACTTGAGCTAATGCATTTGTACATTGAAATTTGATAGGAGCTACTAAATATGAATGGTGAAAAATACATAAAAAAGAATCCAGAACTTAAAGTGAAGTTGGTTGATGGAAGTAGCCTAGCAGTTGCTGTGGTTCTAAACTCAATTCCTAAAGGAACTACTCAAGTGGTTCTTTGTGGCCATTTATCAAAAGTAGCGTATTCTATTGCCCTTGCTTTGTGCAAAAATGGAATTCAGGTATCCTTAATATTCAGTCACTAAATTGTATTATAATGAATTTTCTACAACAACTTCCGTTTCACTTATATATATATATATTGCTGTTATTGTTTTAGGTTATCACATTGTGTGAGAATGATTACAACATGCTTAAAGCAAGGCTTACCCCTGAGGCTGCAACTAATCTGGTCACTTCAATAGCTTATACTTCAAAGGTATTCATTGTTTTCAATCATGAACTTTGATCATCCATTACTAGAGATGGAGGCGGGTTGAGTCAAACTTAGGCCAGTTAAGACAGACCATGACCTAGTTAAATTCAATTTCGTTTGGACCAAATGGGTCATAACCCAACTGTCTCTACGTGAACCAACCTTCGATCATTAATTATTGATAACACAAAATGTGATAGTTAATGCATTTATCTAAAATCCTTAGCTTTAATTCTTCATATTTTGACTGATTGGTTACACTATGATATGTGTTGATCCAATAGCTTAATGGATCATTTCGAGTTCAATGCATCGGATCAATAGTCAACAAATTAAATTAGTCATAACTCTAATCTTCCGCTAACATGCCAAGATTGGTGACTCCTCACCTCTGAAATGATGTTTATATAAAATTAACTTAACTCTTGTTTTGTAGACATGGCTAGTAGGGGATGGATTGAGTGAAGAACAACAATTTAAGGCACCAAAAGGAACATTGTTCATTCCATTCTCACAATTCCCACCAAGGAAAGCTCGCAAAGATTGCTTCTACTTCCACACCCCGGCCATGATCGCTCCCAAGCATCTTGAAAATGTTGACTCTTGTGAGGTTGGAAATAATTTAAACTTTATCTCTCCTTTATTTTTTAGTATTTATTTTTGAAACAATGGTGTCCTACCTAGCATGCGCGAATCTCGACTATTCCACTAGTTACTCAGCACAAATATCGTGCAACTCTGCCCAACAAGGGCAGTTAATCATATGAGAAGAAAATCACCTAGTGTTTTTTGGCAGCCTCTTTATTGTTGTTCAATATTTGAATCTTTTTCTAATATATCAATATTATATTTGTTGTAACGCTAGAATTGGCTTCCGAGAAGAGTTATGAGTGCATGGAGAATAGCTGGGATTTTGCACGCATTGGAAGGATGGAGCGAGCACGAGTGTGGGGACAAGATATTTGATATTGAGAAAGCGTATAAAGCCAGTCTTGATCATGGTTTTCGCCCATTAACCTTGACTTCTGCCACTGAATCAAAGGCTTAAATCCTTCTCCTGTCCTTGGTATAATTGACTAGCGGTTATTTACAAGTTATTAGTAATACGTAATAATTTAAGACCTTTTAGTTTAATTTGTTTGAGTTTTAAGATTTGTTATTTAACCTCTATTAATTCTGGTTCTGGTAGCTCGGGTTATAATCTTATACACATATATCAGTGAATTCCATTTCTTTATAATGGAAGTATGTATATTTGCTGCTTCTTCGAACGCATTTGGCTATCTATATTAATGGGATTTTATCTTAATGTTTCTTCGTTACATGACTGTCAAGTCTTTTTTGGTGAAAGAAAATTTTTATTCATCCTCACCAGAAAAAAAAACTTACAAAACCAGAACAAAATTTACAAATTATTCGTTAGCTAACTCTCCTGGGCATTCCTACCGGGTAGATCTGCCCTATATGTACAAGTTCTGTATCCATCCTATTTCTTTTCTACTGTGTCTGCTGTGCATTCTCATTTCAAACCTACAGTGACATTCATCTTTGATTGTACTCCATATTTTGGAAGACCATGGTACCTTGTGCTGCCACAGTGCTTCATTCCTCGCTCTTCAAATCCCATATACTACGCCTACCAGAACTGATATCACAAAGGCTCTAACTATTTTCCCCTTGATTTTCCTACTGATTTTCTTCCATATACCCTGTATGTCAATTTGTCTTACCCTTATTTCCAACCACTGAAGTATTGTCTCAATGCTTGTTCTAAAGAAATGGCATCCAATGACTAATTGCTCCACTGATTCATCTTGTATGCCACATAATAGACATGCTCTCTCTTGGCAACTGCCAAATATATTCAGCCTATCTGGTGTGAGCAATCTTTGTCGCATGACTAACCAACATATAAAACTATACTTAGGAACATTGTTTTTATTCTATATCCATCTTTTGTGATGTTTTATACTTCAATATCACACGGGGTGGTTTGTGTGGTGTTCAATTTTTCGGTGCACAGATTATAGAAAGTCCTGGTTATTCTTATGTGTGTTCTGTACACTACATTTACGGAATAATAAATGCAGAAAGTAAAGAACACAAGTATTTTTACGTGTAAAAACACCTGGATCAAAAGGTGAAAAAACACGACTTACTACCCACTAGAATTTTTCCCAACACTTCACTAAATCATGGAGTAAAAAACATCCACTACTAAAAATCCGGGAAAAAGCGACCAATAGTTTGCGACCAAAATTGGTCTGTCAAGAAAAGCGACCAAAGTTGGTCGCAAAATTGGAAAAATTTATTAAAAAATAATTGTAAATACATTAGCGACCAAGGTTGGTCGCTAATGTGGTCAAAATGTTGACCGGGCTGGTCAGACCTTCTTGGTCAAAGAAATGTTGATATTAGCGACCAACTTTGGTCGCTAAAGTGGCACCCCGTTACAAAATTTTAATAATTATATTATTATTTTTAAAAAATTATAAAATTTAAATAAATAAAATTTAAAATTAGCGACCAAAGTTGGTCGCTTATAAAAGGGAAGCAAATAGAGACCAACTTTGGTCGCTAAAGTGGGACCCAGATATATTTTTTTTAATAATTATATTATTATTTTAAAAAATTACAAAATATAAATAAATAAAATTTAAATTTAGCGACCAAAGTTGGTCGCTAAAGAAATAGAGACCAACTTTGGTCGCTAATCGTGGACCCAGTTCTAACGTTTAATAATTATATTATTATTTTAAATATCATATAAAATATAAATAAATCTGATTTATACTTAGCGACCAACTGTGGTCGCTAAGTTTAATATCTGGATAATTAGCGACCAAAGTTTGTCTCTTTTTTGGTCAACATTTGTCAAAATTAAAAATCTCTTTTATATTTAATATATAAATAATATAAATGTAATCCGTTAACACTTTTGTAATACAAGATATGAATACACTAAAATATACTCTAACATGCTATATATGTAGTTAAAATTGTACAACGAAGCGTATTATATATATATATATATATAGAGAGAGAGACACACACACACAAACACTTCACTGTAAAACTATAACGTATATATATCTTATTATAGTATATGTTAGTGTGTGTATGTATATAACATTCATTCATCACTGGGTTATAAGTTGATGAATCAATCGTACAACGAAGCATATTATACATACATACATACATATTATACATACATACATACATATATATATATATACATACATACATATATATATATATACATACATATATATATATATACATACATACATATATATATATTGTAATGCTATATATAGACACACACACGGACACTTCATTGTAATGCTATATATATATATATATATATATCTTATTGTAGTATATGTTAGTGTGTGTATGTATATAACATTCATTCATCACTAGGTTATAAGTTGATGAATCAATCGTACAACGAAGCATATTATACATACATACATACATATTATACATACATACATACATATATATATATATACATACATACATATATATATATATACATACATATATATATATATACATACATACATATATATATATTGTAATGCTATATATAGACACACACACGGACACTTCATTGTAATGCTATATATATATATATATATATATCTTATTGTAGTATATGTTAGTGTGTGTATGTATATAACATTCATTCATCACTACGTTATAATTTATGTATGCGTATTAAATTAGTCATATACTTAAATATAACTTAAAAAATTACTTTACATAGATGCCATTATAATCTATTAAAATTAATTACCTAGCGAATAATTATTTATAATAATTTAGTTAAATAAAATAATTATTTAAAACTTCTAATAATTTTTTAATAATAATTTTAGTTATAATAATTAAAACGCAAAATAAAATGTTTTTTTAAAATAGCGACCACAGTTGATCGCTATTTTGGTCAAACGGTCAATACTTAATTACAGACCAAAAATAGCGACCAACTTTGGTCGCTTTTCCTAAAAAACAGACCCAAAAACGGGTTCCCCCCCC
>ML288616.1:1055-13025 GCA_005239495.1 Nicotiana undulata
TGATCACGTACTGATTGTTATTACCTTATATGTCACTGGTTTTACCGTTTGAATTTGAATCCCTTAACTTAAGGGATTACTTGTTTTAATGGCCTACTGATTGATATGAGTTCCGTAATTACCATGCTCTCTGATCCTTTCCTTATTTAATTTGGTACAACCTTCTATTTACCTTATATGATATGTGTTCTTTACCATTTTTAGAGTTTTGAATCCCACGATTCAAGGAAACCGTGTATTCTTTCTCACTGATTGATTCTGCCTTCTCTTATTTGTGATTCTTACCTTATGTGATCACCTATTTTCAACTATAAGTACTCTTTCTCCTTCATTGAACAAACATCAGCTAAACATCAATCTAAACTCTCTCTATACTACTCTCTCTTGTGTTCTTTCTCTTGTTCTCTTGTCTCTGTTTGCTGCTCTTTACTCCTGCTTATTATTAGCCGGCTGTTAAGCCAAGGCTAATGCTGTGCTATCACTTTGCTCTCTTCTGCTTGCTTTTTGCTCTCATCACTGGTATATTCTAGTTTAAGATTACAACATCCTAAACAATATGGTTCAATTTTGGTTGAGGTTCTTATTGTTTCTTTTATGCTTTTACTTGTGGTTCTATTGCCTACCATGTAACTAGCATGTCTACTCCTTTTCTATGATCTCTCTTCTTCTTCTAGCTTAGCATGACTCCTGTTCTGTTCTNTTACTTGTCCCCAACCCCTTGTCCCATGTTTGTGATTATTTTTTGGAACTCTGATGAGTTATGACTATCTGCTGCTGCTTCTTTTCAAAACTGGTTTTCATAAAAGATCTTATGTTATCCTCTGAAACTATGTGATTTCAAAACTCCCTTTCAAACTCAACTCTTTTAAGATATGAAGCACTTCACACTATTCTTAGACCTTTAGGTTCCACCCCCCTCAGTGCGAGCATTGCTTAGGGACCTTGAGTTCCCTCTAAACTTTGACACACTAAGGCAGGGTATTCTACACTGCAGTTGTTCAATCATTAGCATTGCTGGCTGCTGGTATTGGCCAGGGCCTTCCCCAAGGCCTTTGGGAGCTTTGCCGCACCCAGGCTGAGTAAGGCTGTGAAACTTGAAAGTGGTGAGGCTGGAAGATTGGTCTTGATTGAAGGCTCCCTATAGAATAACTCCTTATTTTCCTTTTTCATTACTGTAATTCATTTATTATGGTCTATAATAATTTATAAATGAATGATTGGAGCTGGATAGTGAATATGGGGGTTATGCATGCCTAGCTTAGGTAATGGGTATAAAACATGCCTATAAGAATTTATTTGTGCATTAGATAACTTGTATAGGACACACATATCACATATTAGGAATCCTGTTTTATGTCCTTCACTTTCAGCATGTTATCACACTTATCTCCTAATTCTGATCAGTTAATAACAAGAAAAATAATTGTCACAAGGCCATTGCTGCATTTTCATCTTAGAGACCATATTTTAGGAACCTCTATGCGCATTAGACATCCTGTTGTTTAAGGTCTTATATTTCTCTGAGTTGCAATCGTAAAACGCCTAATTAGCATGCTTAATTTAATGAAAATATGGTTAAACTACTTGCAACATTTTGGCCAACGTATATCTCTTAAAATCAGAGTTAACTATGCATGTTCACCTTCTTAAGTAGGCAATGTATACGACGCCTAGGCAAACCTTAGGCCTAATACGCACTAAAACCAAAATAAGTCGTTCAACACTTGGCTGATCTTAAGGCTAATTAGTCTCTTTCGAAATCCTTAAAACCTTTGCCGCTTTCACTCTTGCTTTCTGAAGTTCATTCTATTTTTTTCTAAAAAACTCCTGCTCCGTTCCTAATTACTGATTTTTGAAATTGTGCATTCACTCTTCTTTTTACTAAAACTCCTTTAAACTATTGGTTCTTGTTCTATTTTGAATTATTGGATTTTAAAGTAAGTCACACCTATTCAAAGTACTCTGTTTATTTAAAATCTTGCTTTGCTTTTGATTACTGATTCCCTAAAAGTTATTCATATCCTTTATTGAAAATTTCTAAGATGTCGCACACTTTTCAACTCTTGATACTGTCCTTAGACTACTGGATTTTTAATCAATCACTCTTCTCTAAACTGCTCCATTTTTTAACTGAACTTCCTGTTTATTAATGAGTTTTCCAAAAAGAAAAATCAAACTGTTGAAACCCATTGTTCTCTAACTCAAACTCCTATTTTAACTTTGAGACCTTAATTGTGTTTAAGACGTGCCGCTTACATGTTTACTTGTGGAGGGATCTATGAGTCTATTTCTTTGCCTTTATATGTTCCCTCATATATGCAGTCCTACTTGTTTTTGTATGTCACTTAGTATTTTCACCTTTAAACCTAAGGGTTCTGCCTAGTTCCTACCTTGTAGGATTAGTAGTCCTAAACACCCTCCAGGACTTATAGGATGCGACGGGTAATGGCACGCAATAAGCTTTCGTGACCAACACATGCGCTTTAAATAACCTTACGAGGTGTGAAGGGTAGAATACGGATATGATGACCGGTGCGCTAATACCACGTGTAGTCTCCTCTTCGAGGTGTGACATACCGGGTATTGCATTGAAGTGATCCATATTACTTTAAACCTAGGACAATTCTTTTCAAATGTTTATGATATTCCAAAACCTTTAAAGATTTTCATATTTGTTTAAGATCCCTTCTTATGTGAACCTTATTCGTTACTTGCTCACCGTCCAAATTCACAAAACTTATTGGCTGGGACCCACAGTTATGGATCTTGAGGGGTGCCTAAGACCTTCCCCTTGGGATAATTTCAATCCCTTACCCAATCTCTGGTAGCGCGAACTAGTTCATGAGTTTTCAACTCTAGGTGCCCTAACGCACCATAAAAATCGTTAGGTGGTGACTCTTGCTTAAACCTCTTCCTTTAAGGAGTTGTCCAGAATGTCATCAACCCGATCTCTCCGTACCTAACCCGTGCGATAGAAAAAGGGGCGCGACAAGCATCTCTCACCATATCGGTGCCATATAACTTGGCCTCGCCAGGCTCAAACGACCCGATAGGAGAACGACATCGCCGACCATATAAAGCCTTGAATGGAGCCATCTCGATGCTGGACTGATAATTGTTATTGTATGCAAACTCCGCCAAAGGCAAGAACTGGTCCCACTGACCCCAAAAATCCTGCACACATGCACTGAGCATATCTTCCAATATCTGAACCGTACGCTCCGACTGACCATCAATCTGAGGATGAAATGCTGAGTTGAGATCTATCTGAGTGCCCATCTCACTGTGCAATGCTCTCCAGAAGTGTGAGGTGAACTGAGGACCTTGATCCGATATAATGGACTCCGGCACACCGTGCAATCGGACTATCTCCTGAATATAATTCTGGGCCAGCCTCTCTGTAGTAGAAGTAGTGGCCACCGGGATGAAGTGCGCCGATTTGGTCAATCTATCCACAATGACCCAAACCGCGTCAACCTTCCGCAAAGTTCGTGGCAACCCAACCACGAAGTCCATAGTGATGCGCTCCCATTTCCACTCAGGGATGGGCATCTACTGAAACAAGCCTCCTAGCCTCTAGTGCTCGTACTTGACCTGCTGACAATTGAGACACCTAGCCACATACTGCACTATATCCTTCTTCATCCGCCTCCACCAGTAGTGCTACTTAAAATCGCGGTACATCTTCGTCGCACCCGGATGAACAGAATACCGAGAATTGTGGGCCTCTTCTAGAATCCTCTTCCTTAGTCCATCAATATCAGGAACACATAAATGGCCCTGGAGCCTCAAAACACCATCCTCGCCCAAAGTAACATCCTTGGTCCTGCCCTGGACCACCGTATCCCGAAGCTCTGCAAGGCATGGATCATCAAACTGTCGAGTCTTAATCTCCCCCCAACAATGAAGATTGACCAACTACATGAGCCAAAACTCGACGAGGCTCCGAAAGGTCCAATATCACAAGGAGATTGGCCAAGGACTGAATGTCCAAGGCTAAAGGTCTCTCCTCGACTGCAATGTAGGCCAAGCTACCCATACTCATTGCCCTCCTCCTCAAAGCATCTACTACCACATTCGCCTTACCCGGGTGATACAAAATAGTGAGATCATAGTCTTTTAACAACTCAAGCCATCTCCGCTGCCTCAAATTAAGGTCCCTCTGCTTGAACAAATGCTGCAAACTGCGGTGGTCAGTGTAGACCTCACATGACACACCATACATATAGTGCCGCCAAATCTTCAAAGCATGAACAATTGCCGCCAACTCTAAGTCGTGCACAGGATAATTCTTTTCATGAACCTTTAGTTGGCGCGAAGCATAAGCAATAACCCTGCCATCCTGCATCAACAAACATCCCAACCCGACGCGTGAAGCGTCGCAATACACAGTATACATCCCAGAACCGGAAGGCAACGTCAAAACTGGTGCTGAGGTCAAAGCTGACTTGAGCTTCTGAAAGCTAGCCTCACACTCGTCGGATCACGAAACGGGGCATTATTCTGAGTCAATCTGGTCAATGGAGCTGCAATAGAAGAGAACCCTGCCACGAATCGGCGATAATAGCCTGCTAGGCCCAAGAAACTCCTGATCTTTGTAGCTGAAGTAGGACGCGACCAACTCTAAACTGCCTCAATCTTCTGAGGATCAACCTTGATACCTTCTTCGGATACCACATGCCCAAAAAATGCCACGGAATCTAACCAGAACTCGCACTTGGAGAACTTAGCATACAACTTCTGTTGCCGCAAGGTCTGGAGCACAACTCTCAAATGTTGCTCATGCTCACCCAGGCTCCGCGAATAAATCAAGATGTCATCAATGAAGACGATGACAAAGGAATCAATATACGACCTGAATACTCTATTCATCAAGTCCATGAATGTGGCTGGGGCATTAGTTAAACCAAAGGACATCACCATGAACTCATAATTGCCATATCTGGTATGAAATGCAGTCTTCGGAACATCTGAAGCCCAAATCTTCAACTGATGATAACCCGACCTGAAATCAACCTTGGAAAACACACGAGCACCCTGCAACTGGTCAAATAAATCATCGATGTGCGGCAGAGGATACTTATTCTTAATAGTCACCTTATTCAGCTGGCGGTAATCAATACACATCCGCATAGACCCATCCTTCCTCTTCACAAATAAGACTGGAGCACTCCACGGAGACACACTCGCCCTGATGAACCCCTTAGCCAACAACTCCTCAAGTTGCTCCTTTAACTCTTTCAACTCCTTAGGAGCCATACAATACGGGGGAATGGAAATAGGCCGAGTAACTGGAGCTAAATCAATAAAGAAATCAATATCTCTATCTGGAGGCATGTCTAGAAGATCTGAAGGAAATACATCTGAAAACTCTCGTACCACAGGCACTGAATCAAATAGTTGAAGGCTCGGCGGTGGTGTCCCGCACATAAGCAAGGTAAGCCAAACAACCCTTCTCGACCATATGCCGAGCCTTCACGAAGGAAATGACTTGGCTGGATGCACTAACTGAAGAACCTTTCCACTCTAGCCTAGGCGACTCAGGCATGGCTAAAGTGACTGTCTTGGCATGGCAATCTAACACAACATTATAAGGAAATAGCCAATCCATGTCTAGGATAACCTCAAAATCAATCATATCCAGCAATAAAAGATCTGCTCTGGTATTGAAACCGCAGAAAGTAATCACACAAGACAGATAGACCCGGTCTACTACCACAAAATTGCCCACAGGAGTGAACACATATATAGGAGAACCCAAGGACTCACGAGGGACATCTAGAAAACGAGCAAATAATACTGAAACATATGAATATATGGATCCTGGATCAAATAGTACCGAAGCCTCCCTACCACATACTTAGATAATACATGTGATTACGGCGTCTGAGGCCACCGCATCCGATCTGGCCGGAATGGCATAAAATATGGCTGAGGCTCCTGAAGACTGAACTCCCCCAGAGTGAACAGGAACTAACT
This sequence comes from Nicotiana undulata, assembly GCA_005239495.1. Taxonomy (NCBI): domain Eukaryota; kingdom Viridiplantae; phylum Streptophyta; class Magnoliopsida; order Solanales; family Solanaceae; genus Nicotiana; species Nicotiana undulata. The sequence continues at coordinate 7,035 of ML288616.1, forward strand.
GACCTCCCCCTGACCGATCTCCCCCTCTAGGACGACCCCTGCCTACCTGTCCTATACCTATAGTGGCCGGACTGCTGGCTCTGGACCCATAGGCTGATAACCCTGCTGCACTGCCTTGCCCCGAAGCCCGGGACACTATCTTTACATATAACCTAGATCTCCACACTCAAAGCAACCTCTAGGTACCATAGCCTGCTGCCCCGAAGAGGAAGACCCCTGAATAGCCAAGAAGCGATGTGGACCCTCGGGCATAGCACTAAAATAAGAGCTGGAGGATCTCTGGCGACTGTAGTGACCACTGGGTGAAACCCTAAGTGGCTGGAGGACGATAGGAACGCTCTAGCATGGCACTGAACTGAGGCCTCACTGGACCACCTCGAGGAGGTAGTGGAGGTGCTGAATATGGAAGCCTACTGGGCGGACCACCCCCGAACTGACCTCTGCTCTTAGCCGGAGCATCCCTGAAATCCCTTGAGAACCTAGCCCTCTTGTCCCGCTGATCCTGCGGACCCTGTTCCCTGCTCCTCAATCGATACCCCTCAATCCGTCGAGCTATCTCAACTACAAGCTGGTAAGGAGTACCCATCTCCACCTCTTGGGCCATGGTGGCCCTAATGTCTGAATGCAACCCGGCCATAAACCGCCGCACTCTCTCGGCATCGGTAGGCAATATCATAAGTGCATGGTGTGACAACTCTGAAAATCTAGCCTCATAATCTGTCACTGTCATCTTCCCCTGCTCTAGCTTCTCAAACTGACGCCGCAACTCTTCCCTCTCAGAGGGTGGAATATATCTGTCTAGAAACACCTGTACGAACTGATCCCAAGTGAAAGGAGGAGAATCTTCTGGCCTGCTGAGAATATATGACTGCCACCACCTGCGAGCCTTGCCCTCCAACTGAAATGTGGTGAAATCCACTCCATGGGACTCCAAAATCCTCATGTTGTGCAGTCTGTCCCTACACCTATCGATGAAATCCTGAGCATCCTCACCCCGCTCACCCCCAAAGAATGGAGGGAGAAGTCGGGTCGATCTATCCAACATCTTCTACTGGTCACCCTTTGCAACTGGCTTGGGCTTTGGGGCTGCCACAACGGGTTGAACCCCACCCACGGGCGGTGACCTGTGGCCTGAGCGGTAGGGGTCTGGACTCCCCCTCCCGCCTGAGAAGTAGCAGGGTCGGCTGGAAATAAACCATCCTGGGACATAGTGTCCATGAATCTCAGCATACGACCTATGACCTCCTGGAAGCCTGGCCCCGCCATGAAATCCACTGGAGCAGGTGCTACTGGACGCACCTTATCCTGCTCCTCAATAATAGAGTCCTCTGGTGGTGCCACTGGTATAGCTATGCGATGCCCTCGTCCCGAACCTCGAGCAGGTGCTCTACCCCTGCCTCTACCCCGACCTCGAGCGGCGGGGGCAGCGGCATCTCCCGGACCAAACACATCGGATGAACGCGTCCTCACCATCGTGAGAGAATAGAAGAATAAGTTTGAGTACATCATAGCTTGCACGACAGGATATGAATAAAGAGAAAATTCCTAACACCCCATAGCCTCCTGAAGATAAGTACAGACGTCTCCGTACCGATCCGCAAGACTCTACTGGTCCTGCCCATGACTCGTGAGACTTACGTGAACCTAGGGCTCTTATACCATGTTGTCACGACCCAATTTCTAATGCGGGTCGCCATGGCGCCCAACGACGGGGTTAGGCAAGCCAATATGAATTACACTAGGTGTTACCCTTCCCATTTGATTAAACAAGTCAATATTTACCAATGTTAAATAATTAAACATGATGATAGCTTGATATGAAAATAAAATCATAACACTACATGGCCGAAATAAAGCATATGTATGCCTATACAACCCAAAACCCAAAATATACACTACGTGTGTGCCAGGAACTAGTGTCACGAGTGTCTCGGGCAACTATCAGAATACACAAGATACATATAAATACAAATCCACAGTGTGGGTAAAATAGACGGGGTAAATAACAAAGGTAAATGAAACTCCAGGGTGCTGCTGGGGATCGCTAGAGGAGGCAGCTCACCGTGAAGTCAAGTTCGCTACGGTCACTATGATGATCTAGTCTGATAACCAGATGCACCATCCTCAGAACCTGTACAGCTAAGTACAGAAGTGCAGCATGAGTACATATTAAAATAAATATGTACCCAGTGAGTATCCCGTCTAATCTCGAAGAAGTAGTGACGAGAGGTCGACTTGACACTCACTAAGGTCCAACAGTATGATATAACGATGATAAAATAAAAGCAGTAGGCATGTAAGACAGTTAGTAGCAATTATGTATAAATCACAGAAATCCAAGAAAAATACTAGAACAATAACAATGGCCACTTCCTTTCCCAAAGATGTGTGATGACCCAAAAGAGGTCATCTTATGTGAATCTAATTTTTGACTATGTTACGAGGCCCCAAAAGCCTCCGTTAATCTCACCTCATTGTGCGTGCGTAACCTGGGCGCGTAGCCAGGAAGCCTTTATGTGAAAACTTGATTAAGAGTTTAACTTATGATAATTAATTGAATAAAGTTGACTTTGGTCAACATTTTTGGTAAACGGACCTGGATCCGTGATCCGACGGTCCCGAGAGGTCTGTAGGAAAATATGGGACTTGGGCATATGCCCGGAATCGAATTCCGAGGACCCAAGTCCGAGAAATGAATTTTTAAAGAAAATTGTTTTATGAAGATATTAAAGGCTTATGAACATGAACCTGGATGTGAAACCTGTGCTGCCGGGCCTGTATTATGATTTCGGAGCCCGAAACAGGTTCAATATGTGTTATTTAAGTTATATGTTAAATTTGGTAAGAAACGTACTTGATTTGATTGGTTTCAGATCAAAATGGGGGAATTGGAGTTAATGAAGCATTGAGGATTTTTTTAAAGAATTTGAAATTTGGCTTGAAAGGTGATTTTATGTTCCCGAGGTCCGAATGAAATTCTGAGACCGGGAAAAGTTCTGTCATGTCATTTACAACTTGTCTGCAAAATTTGAAGTCATTCCGAATAGTTTAGGCTGGTTCGACGCCTTGAAGTGAATTCTAGAGTTTCAAGTTCTTAAGTTTTGATTCAATTTGGTTTTGGAGTTGAATTTTGAGTCTCGTTGTTGTTTTCCATGTCCCGGGAGTTCGAGCGAGTCTGTATCATGAATACAGACTTGTTGGTATATTTGGACGGGGGCTCGGGTGGGCCCAAGAGCTTCCCGGACCCCGCACGGGACCAAAAACCAGCAAAATCCACTACTGGTGTGGCTGCTTCTGGTGTGACCGCACTTGCGGTCTCTCAGTCGCAGGTGCGAGTGCGCACCAGCAGTCCAGCCTTCGCAGGTGCAACCCCCGATCGCAGGCGTGTCCCTTTTTCCGCAGGAGCGGGACCGCTGGTGCAGACTCCTTCTCCGCAGGTGCGATGCCAGAGTCCCAGGCCCTTTTTACGGGGGGCGGTGATTTTCTCGCAGGTGCGGGACCGCACCTGCGGTCCCAAGGTCGCAGGTGCGGAAATCACTGTTTCCAGCCCCTTTTAAATGTCCAAATTACGGGTTTTTCTTCATTTTACCCACCATCAACCTCCATTTGAGAGCATCCAAGTTTGGGCAGCACCTCCCACGACCACCCACTATAAGAGGTAAGTTAAACCCCATAATCTTCTAGCTTTAACATTAATTCCTAGTTAAATTCACTACTAAATCATCCAAAAATCATAGAATTAGGTAGTAATTTTAGGGTTCTTGAGGATTTTGTGATTATCCGTTTTAGGCCATGATTTTAAGTAGATATCACACATTAATGATCCTTAGGTTATGGGTGAGTGATCCCTTCGAGAATTCTCGGAATTTGATCATGCTGGACCGGGGTTGGAATTTGGAAATTCTTCAAGAATGGCGACTTTATCGAATAGCTAAGATAATTTATCACATTATGCATGCATTGATGTATTGTATACCTTTTTGGCTAGTTGCGAGTCCTCGGGTGTAGAGTTCGGAATTTCGGGCGCAATTGTGGTCTGAGGGGTAGATTCGACACGAGGTGAGTCTCCTTTCTAACCTTGTAAGAGGGAATTGTCCCCATAGGTGATGTATATGCTATGTGTAAATTGTTTGGGGGCTACGTACGCGCCAAGTGACGAGAGTCCGTACGTAGCGGCTATTATTGTTATGTCCGGGTAGTTAGGCCCACATCATGCCTTATATGCTTTTCTCGTAATGCCTGATATGTTTGTCTTGTAATGCTTTATATGATTTATTGTGACGCCATATGTACTATGAAATTATGTTTTGCATAGTGTTATTTCTCTGAGGCTATATGGAAAACAAATTGTTGAATAGCAAGGAATTTGTTATGGAAAGTAAGTATTGAAAGATTATGGGATCGGGCCGTACGCCACGGCATGTTTGAGAGTGGTTATGTCTATATGGGATCGGGTCGTACCCCACGGCAGAGTTGAAACAAAATTGTGAAATATATGGGATCGGGTTGTACGCCACGTCAGTGTTGAAAGTAATTGAATATATATGGGATCGGGTCGTACGCCACGGCAGTGTTTAAAGTAATTGAATATATATGGGATCGGGCCGTACGCCACGACAGTGTTGAGAAATTATGAAATATATGGGATCGGGCCGTACGCCACGGCAGTGTTAAAAAAAAATTGAAATGAATATGGGATCGGGTCGTACGCCACGGCGAGTGTAGAAGGTACCTTATGGGAGCGGGCCGTACGCCACGGCGGATCTAAGAATTTGTGATTATTGTATCGTTCGGTGGTCTTACCCTTGAAAGTGCTTTATTGTTTAGTTCAGCAATTGTTTGGATTTCTTCTTTTGATATATATATACTTGCTGCTTATTTCCCTGACATGCTTACTATATTTCATTATATTTTATCATATGTTATTACTGTTGAACCTTAGTGAGTATCGAGTCGACCTCTCGTCACTACTTCTTCGAGTTTAGGCGGGATACTCACTGGGTACATATTTATTTAATATGTACTCATGCTGCACTTTCTTTTCTTTTTTGTACTTGACTGTACAGGTCTGGAGGCTGGTACGTCTGATTATCAAGCCGGTGCTAGATATTGATAGCGTGGTCATACTTCACGGTGAGCTGCTTTCCCAGCGACTTCCTAGTAGCACCCTGGAGTTCTTTTGTTATATTCCATCTCCATCTCATTCAGTCTGAGACCATGTATATATTGTAGTCATTGTATATTGAGTAGTTGCCTGTGGCACTCGTGACACTAGTTCCTGCCACACACGTGGTGTATATTTTGGGTGATTGGTTGTACATATGTTATGCGACATGCCTATTGGTTGATTTCCGCACTTGTAGTTTTAGTTCACATCACCGCCGTTATCATGTTTATATCTGTTTAAAATTGGTTAAAAGATGAATTTGCGTAACGGGGAATGGTAACACTTAGCGTTTCTCTATTGGCCGGCCTAACCTCGCCGTTGGGCGCCATCGCGACCTGAATCAGGATTTGGGTCATGACAAGATGTCTCATACAAGTAAAAATCCATGAAAACAATGCCAGATAATCATGCACACACAGGAATAAGACAACCGACCGGAGTCATAAGGAAAAATAGCTATGCACTGCCGGGGATCGACCGACCCGTCCCAAAAGTGCATCTTTCAATGTAACCATATCAATACATAGTACAACTTCGTCCATGCATTGTTGAGGATCAAACGTCTCGTACCAAGAGTGCATTCTTAATTATATCATCTTTGTGCACTGTCGGGGATCGACCGGCCCGTCCCAAAAGTGCACCTTTCAATCCGCCGTGGCGTACGGCCCACTCCCATAAGAGTGGGGAAAATCACATATCGCTCACGGAATGTAAATTGCGAAACGGTCACATGCACAAACAATATCTTGTAAAACTTACTTTCCCTAACAAATTCCTTTCAATTCAACAATTTCCATAAAGCCTCAGAGGAACAATACTATACA
>ML288618.1:849-19006 GCA_005239495.1 Nicotiana undulata
GCACTTGCGGCTGGCTGGTCGCTGGTGCGGCTCCGCGCCTGCGGAAATCCAATCGCAGGTGCGGAATTCACTTAGGCTGGGCAGGGGTCGCGCATGCGGGTCTTTTGTCGCTGGTGCGGCTCCGCACCTGCGGAAGCTCCTTCGCACCTGCGGACCCTGGGAAGACTCCTCACCCTTCGCACCTACGGCTAGGGGTTCGCTCCTGCGAGCTCGCACCTGCGGAGATTCCATCGCAGGTGCGGAACACCAGAAGAGGATCTGGTTCAGCTGCTTGCAAAGTCCCAAAACTCCCCGTTAAACNAAAAAATGCATTGATTCAAGCCTAGGAACTTAGGAATTTTCAAGAATTCACTTCCGACGCCGAACCATGTCTAAACCTGTCCGAATGACCTCAAATTTTGCACACAGGTCATAAATGACATTCCGGACCTGCTGTCTCTTTCGGAATTCCATTCCGAGTCTGATATCAAAATATCACCTATCGGCCGAAATCGCCAAAAATCTAACTTTCGCCAATTCAAGCCTAAATCTACGTCTGGCCTCAAAAACACATTCCGAACACGCTCCCAACCCCAAATCACTCAATAGTGCTGACGGAGTCGACATATTTCTATTCCGTATCAATCTTCATACAGCTCCCTCTCCGGCCCAATTTCTAAGGTTAAGCTCACCTTAAAGGACTATATGTCCAGAAATACTCCAATTTTCATCACTCAACGCTCCGACTCGTTCCATTAACCTAATAAGGCAAAGGAGGAACAATTATCAGGGGATCCGGGCGCTAACTCTCCAGAACGACCGGCCAGGTCGTTACATAAGAGCTTGAAATTACTTCGAGGGGAAGGTGTTAGGCACCCCTCAAAGTCCACAAATGTGGTTCCCGGTCAAAAAGCTTTGTGAATTTAGGCAAGTAGCAAAAAAGAAATTAGAGTTTAAAAAAGTAAAAGATTTTTTAAAGATTTGCAGTCTAAGCACGCATATGTGCTAAAGTTTAAAAGATTTGAAGTCTAATGGTTTATGACCTATGCATATACATGTAAGGAATAGGGGAAGGGGGTCCTAGGTTTTTATCCAATAGGATCACATTCGTACAACACCCGGTAATCACTCCTCAGAAGAGGGGCTACACGTGGCATTAGCGCATTGGTCATCATATCCATATCTACCCTTTCCCACCCCTTAGCAGTTATTAAGCGAGTGTTATTTAGCGACCTATATGTGTGCTGTTACCCGTCCCTTCTTAATGGCCCGGGAGGAATTTAGGACCTCTACCTATAGGCAGTTCTAGACAGACCCCTAAGGTTTAAAGGAGAAAATGCTAAGGCGACAAGCCATAACACATAGGACTTTAGCAAACAAAACAGGAAGGAGCAAATAAGAGGCTCAGGTTTACCTCCGCAGATAATGCATGTAAACAACACGACTCAGACACAAATAAGGGCAGTATTATTAATAAGGATCCTAGCGCATAATGTCTGGGTGAGTATCAGAACATAAGAGATATGCAGTTTTATTTTATGAACTCAGAAGTAGGGCCTAATCAGTTTGCCTACTGATTTTTAAGCTTGTTAAGCATTAAGCAGTAAACGCAAAGAGGCAGTTTTCAGTTTTATAAGAATTGGTTACCTAAGGCTTGAGTAGGCATGGGATAATGCACCATTGTTACCAGAATTATTAAAACAGTGTGGGAATTATTTTACCTAAAGCATGTTGTTCTAAATGTTAAGAGATACAGGATTATCACCAGTTTTACTTGAGCAGAATAATTAAACGTGAGGTTGTTTTATATCCTTTTTCATGCTAGGTGTAATTAAGCGAGTACGAACAAGATCCAAAACATGGTATCTAATATGCACGTATAGAATGCAGAATGGTTTATATGCAGTATTTCCTAAGCAGGATTTCTAAGTGCTCACAGGGTTGCAGCATTATTAGACATGATTGCATGAGCATCAGTTTATATTATTGTTATCATTAATCCTAGAGACAAGATTTCTAAGTGATAATAACAGTGTCAGAATGAGATGCTGAAAACAATATACATGAAACCTAAGAGCATGGTATCTAATGCATGATATGCTTTGCATGTATTAGTCCTAAACATGGATGCTAATGCGCACCCAGGAAATGTAAACCTAAGCATGGTTTCAACCCTTTGATATAAATAACCTAGACATCTACCCTTCCCTTTTCACTATCCGTCCCCAATATTCGTTTACAATAAATTATTACAAACTAGTATTGAATGAATTACATAAGTAAATAAGGAAAATAGGAAGTTACACTATAGGGAGCCTGCAAATAGGCCCAGATTTCCAAAACCTCAACTGCTCAGATTGTTTCATAGCCTTTCTCAATATCCGGGGTGTGTCAGAGTTCCATAAGGACCTCAAAGGATCCCGGGCAGTGCTCACACCCAGATTTCACAACCATACTTGAGTAATTGCAGTGTGGAAGAGCCAGATATAATGCATGAGAGTTCAGAGGGATCTCATAGGGATCCCTAAGCAGTCACACATTATAGGGGAAGAACTTAAACTTCTAAGAGTATAGTGAGAGTGCTTCAAATAGTTTTGAAAAGGTTTAAGTAGGAAAACAGTTTGAAAAAAGACTTGCTTGAAGTAGTTTTTAAAAAAACAGAGGAGTTACTGAATGAGACAGTTTCAAAAGAGTAGTGCAATCAACAAACAACAGACCAACCTCAGAGCCAAAACAGGTTCAACATCTCACATAGAGCAAAGAAACAAGACAGGCCTAGCACCACAAGCCTTCATACAGAGGTAATGGGGAACTGGGGATAGATAGAGCATATAGGTAAACACATAGATACAAGATCACTTAAGTACAGAATCAGCAATATACTAGGGGGTTAAGGTACAACATGAGCTTCAGAGTTAACACAGAACCAAGTAACTTAAGTTATAAGTTGTCTTCCTAAAGACAGGTTCATACCAAACTAGTTAAACATACAAGGGAACAGAGTTACATTGAGCCATACTATAGAAGGGGGGATGATATTTCATAAGCATGCTAATTCTAAGGGAGAGGACATATTTAGAAGCATATTGATAAAGCAGTAAAGTAGACATATTAGTTGCAAGTTGAACAACAAAACCACAAGTAAAAACAAACTAGAAACAAGATGAATTGAAGTAGTAAAAGAAACATATTATTTTTTAGACTTAAATTGAAATCATGACATACCAGTATAGAATAAAATAAACACAAAAGGAAGAACCAAAGAGTATATTAATCATCCTTGGCTTACAGCCGGCTGACTTAAAACAATATGTAAGTAACCAGAAAAAAGAGAGAGAGCATAAAGTTTTGATTGTGAGAGAGTTTTGCACGATGTGTTCGTGTGTCTGTGTTAATAAGAGAACATGTGTATATATACAGTTTGAAACTAGGTAGAAATAAGGTAAGAGTCCATAGTCAAGAAGCAATTAGGGAATCAGAATCAATCAACACAAAATCAATTTATGTGCTCCCTCCAATTAAGGAGTTAAATTTAAAACTGTAATAGATATGTAATCAATAAGGAAAGATACCATATGGGGCTGAGTATGACACATAAGGAAATAATTTCAGCATAGTAAGACATGTAATAGAGGCTAAGTTCAGAATATTCCAATAAAGGAAAGACTTGAGAATCAGTTTAACAGCCTAGTTGATTATAGAATAAGGTAAAGAAATATCTTAAAGGTTAAATCAGTAGAGAATATTACAAGAAATCAGTGAAGGATCAATCACAGAGATTCAAATATTCAAACATAGCAAATAGTACTGATTTAGGAGAAATTAGCACAAATTTACGAGAACAAGCGGAATAAACACACATTAGGCAAAAATCAGAAACCCTAATCACACAAAATTAGGGATTCACATAGAATATAGTAAATTATTAAAGGAATTAGCAGAATAAACAAGGTATAATCGGAAAAAACAAAGAGTGAGAAACCCGAATGATCATAGTAGCAAGAATCCCATAAAAATAGTAACAATTAGAGGGATTAAGAGAACAAGCACCCTATAAGCTGAAGAAACAAAGAATCAGAAAGCGTAATGAGCAAAAAAGTAGGGTAAAATCATAGAAACTTATAAAGCTCATGAGAAACAAGCACATATATCGATTAGGCGAGCATATTATCAAAGAAAAACTCAGAAACTCAGGATTAGGACTAAGATCTTTAGGGTTTTTAAACACAATAACATAGAAAAAATAGAAAAATTAAATAAACGTTTAAACATAGTGAAAATCATAAGTTAATGCCAAAATCAGAAAGGAAAAGCAATTTTTAAAACGGGGTCGAGAAACCCTAGTTTGAAAACGAAGAGCCGTTTTTGGGAAAATCGGAAAATCATTAAGGAAAACAACAAAATAGCTCGGAATATACCCAATTCAATTACAGATCTTAAGAAAAAAAGACTAATAGTTAGGGTTTCAGAGAGATAACCCAAAGAGGAAGAGAATCGGCTTAGAAACCACAGGTTCTAGCCGGAGGCGACAAGATCTTACTCGCACGGCCATGAACGGCCTGGGAATGGCATGAACAATCATGGGGGTGAGTTGAACCGCCTTCTAGTTCCTTTAAGGACCTTCAGGCAGCAGTAACCCAGCATAGGAAGGAGCCATGGGGGCTGGGATGGTGGTGAGACCACCATAGTTACCGGCAAGTCGACGGCCGGTGAGAGCTTTAGGTTTTATCAGAGAGAGTTTGAGAGATGAGAGATATGCGTAACGGCGGAGAGAATAGAGAAATGAGATGAAGGAATGAGGGTTTGGGGGGTAGTGTTAGGATTAATTAAGGCAAGAAGGGATCTGGACCGTTGATTAAAATGATCAACGGTCCAGATTAAAAGGGGTATTGGGTTAGGTGGATTTAAGTGGATTGGGATTGGGTTTGGGTTGTTTTAATTAGGGTTGGGGTAAGGTTTATTTAGGCTAAAATTGAAATACATTAGGCCATTTGATAAATACCCCATTAAATTAAATAAGGTAATTTAAAAAATAGCTAATAATTGTAAAAAATGAATTTCATGCATAGAAAATAATTTTAAAATGATTACTTAGTATTTTAAAATACAAATGATTAATTTATGGAAGAAAATAGTATAAAATCATATGATTGGGCTATAATCGCAAAGTTATAGTAATTATAGTCGAAAGATGCCAATTTGGCTAATTGTGAAATAATTTGGCCTTAATAAGACCATAAACAATAAATAAAATCAAGAAAATGCTTTTGAAATCATTTGTAATGCAATTTGTAATTATTAATTAGAAATAAAATGCTGAATAAATTAATAAAAAATATAGGAAAATTATGGAAAAACTAGTTGCTATTAATGCATGATTTTGAAGATATATATGCCGTTTTAAATTTTTTTGGTAAAAAACTGGGTCTCAATAGCTGCCCCTCTTTACTTGGAAAGGATGAAAGAGTTTGTCGGGTAAAGATATGATAGCAAATTTTGACCGAGGGAAATGGTTTGAGAGATTTAGGTCGCACCCTAGCTTCTGAGCTGCCTATATATCCCTGGTTTTACAGGAATCAGGCCATATGTAGTTCCGGAGTCATCGGCGAAGTATACTGGCGAAGCCATTACAAGAACAGACGCAACATCTTGGGTTGGATGAGTGAACGGTTTACGGTACGAGGTTAGATTTGATATGGCTGGGAGGAATGGAGCGGGATCGCTCCTGCTGGGATAGTCGTCGCTCGCCAGGTTACCTGCAAATAAAAGTAATACAAGCGTATACTATGCAAAAATCTAAACATGATGCAAGTTCCCGTTGGACTATGAAAGTTGTCTTTGGACGGTTAGGGATGACATCCTCAGACCATGATGTCCTGCGCCATGAATCGTTTGATAAGGGATTCGCAGGCCATGAAATGATGTTCTCGGGCCATGAAGATGGTGCCTCCAAACCATGATGCTTTTCAATAATGATATGCAAAATTCAGAGATATCCTCGGGCCATGACATGATGTTCTCGGGCCATGAAGATGGTACCTCCGAACTATGACGCATTTGGACAGGTTGGCGATATTTTATCCCATGAGATGCAATAATATGAGTTCCACAAGACAGATATTAGTCTTAGGAAATGGAGGGCAGAGCTTAGCCCGAAGGAGAAGCGAAGTAAATAATGCTTGAGAGACAGCGCTTAGTCTCGATGAAAAGTAAATTGGAGGCAGAGCTTAGCCTCATGCAGGGTAGGAAGGCAGAGAGTAGCCTTTTGAAAATGGAGGTAGAGCTTAACCTTATGCAGATAAGAAAGCAGCGGGTAGCCTTATGCAAAAGGAAGGTAGAAAATTAGCCTTATGCAGACGGAAGGCAGAAGAGTAGCCTTATGCAAATGGAAGGCAGAAGAGTAGCCTTATGAAAATGGAAGGCAGAAGTTTAGCCTTATGCAAACGGAAAGCAGAAGAGTAGCCTTATGTAAACGGAAGGCAGAAGTTTAGCCTTATGCAAATGGAGGTAGAGCTTAACCTCATGCATATGGAGACGGATCTTAGTCTCATGCAGATAGGAAGGAAGAGCTTAGCCTTATGAAGAGGAAGGCAGAAAATTAGCCTAATGCAGACGGAAGGCAGAAAATTAGCTTTATGCAGACGGAAGGCAGAAGAGTAGGCTTATGCAAATGAAGGCAGAGCTTAGCCTCATGCAGAAGATTAAATAATAAATGACTGTAAATTTTCTTAGCTGGTAGCGGGCTTTAATGTTGCGACTGTTGTGGGAATTATGACTACGGAGCATTGTTTGTTTGTGATGATAGCAAATGTTGGCAAGTGCTTAGCCTCATCGAGGACTATGATTGTGAACGTGCTCGTTCTTTGGGAAGACAGTAAATTTTGGCTTTTGCAACAGTGTGCAGATTTGTGACTTCTCTGCGCGTTTATTCTTTATTTCTGCATCGAAAGAAAAATCGTGAGTTGTGTAAATGGGGTAGGTTGGTTCACATCCCTACTGGCTTTGCTCGAATCGTATGCTTGGTCTGATGATCTTGTTCATATCATCGGGGTAGCGTTCGCTGAACATAGCTATATTTTGAAAATAAGCATGCATGATTTTGTAAAACATAGTATAAAATATATTTCAAGAAATTTAGATGAACTGACGACCGTGACACAGTTCAAGACATTGCAACCTCTCATGCTACGGAATTTTGAGTGTCCTCCTAAAAATTGTGCCCCACTTAGATGGGTTGACGACTTTGATTGCTGCGCATGCTGCGATTGGCTTAACTTGCTTCGGAATTTTGAGGGTCCTCCTCAAAATTCTACCCTAGTTTCCAATTGCAGAAAAAAATGATTTTTTTATTGAATTGTGACCGAACCCATAGGGCTGCCTACGTATCCCCTCTTAAACAGGAATCAGGTCAGACGTAGTTCAATTTACATCATTGAGAATAGCATAAAGCATTACACATAACAGCGTTTGACAGCATCTGAATTGATTGGCTTTGGCCAGACTTCTCTGTCCATTTCTGCAAGTATAAGGGCTCCTCCTGTCAATACTCTATGAACCATTTAAAGTACCTTGCCAGTTGGTAGAGAATTTATCTTTGGCTTCATCTTGATATTGGAAGATTTTCTTCAACACCAGTTGCCCCGGTGTGAACTCTCTTGGCTTGAATCTCTTGTTGAAGGTTGTGTACATCTTGTTCTGGTAGAGTTGACCATGACATATTGCATTCATTCTTTTCCCGTCGATGAGGGCTAGTTGCTCATACCGGTTCTTACACCCATTCTACATCGCTGAGCTCGGTTTCTCGTATGATTCTTGAGGAAGGGATTTCCATAAACCAATAAGTAGGGAGTTTCCCCAGTTGATGTACGGACCATGGTGCGGTATCCCAGTAAAGAAAATGATAACCTCTCGTGCCACTGTTTGTGCTTTTTTATCATCTCCCTCAATATTTTCTTGATGTTCTTATTGGCGGCTTCTAAAGCTTCATTCATCTGCGGTCTATAGGCTGTGGAATTTTTGTGCTTTATTTTGATAGTCTCGCACATGGATTTCATTAGATCACTGTTGAGATTGGAGCCGTTGTCGGTGATGATTGACTCTTGAACTCCGAACCGACAAACAAAATGATCGCGGACAAAGTCTGCCACGACTTTCTTAGTCATTGCTTTTTAAGATGATGATTCAACCAACTTAGTGAAATAATCAATTGCTATCAAGATAAACCTGTGTCCATTCGAGGTGGTAGGCTCGATCGGTCCAATGACGTCCATTCCCCAGGCGGCAAACGACCAAGGTGAGCTTGTTGCATTGAGCTCGTTTGGGGGTACCTTTATCATATCTGCATGTATCTGGCATCGGTAGCATCTTCGAACATACTGGATGCAGTCCGTTTCCATGGTCATCCAGAAATAACCGGCTTTGAGTATCTTCTTAGCCAAGACAAAACCATTCATATGTGGGCCACAAGTCCCAGCGTGTCAAGTATTTTGGAAGCTTCTTTTTCATCAACGCATCTCAATAATCCCAGATCGGGAGTTCTCCTGTACATGATTCCTCCGCTGTGAAAGAAACTGTTGGATAATCTCTAGAGCGTGCATTTCGGAGTATGATTTGCAAACTCTAGGTAGTCTCCCTTTGACAAATACTTCTTGCATGGAACCATGGTTTTCCGTCTGCTTCCTCTTCAACATGGGTGTAGTAGGCCGGCTGGCTATGGATATTCACTGGAATAGGGTCAATGAAGTTCTTATCTAGATGTTGTATTATGGATGATAGAGTGGCTAATGCAGCGACGAACTCGTTCTGAATTCTGGGGATGTGCCGAAATTCCGTCTTCATGAACCTCTTTCTCAATTCCTGCACATGGTGCAGATACGACACTATATTGGGATTCTTAGTAGCCCATTCTACTTATACTTGGTGTATTAGCAGATCTGAATCACCAATTACTAGCAGCTTCTGGATATTCATGTCAATGGCCATGTTGAGCCCTAGGATGCAGGCTTCATATTCTACCAGTACAGCTCCAATGCTGACTCCTTTGAAATTTGCCGCTCCATCGAAGAACATTCTCCAACCATCATAGGATTGTGCAATGTCTTCTCCGATGAATGACACTTCTTCATTAGGAAATATGTTTTCAGGGGTTCGTATTCTCCATCCACAGCGTTCTCAGCAAGATGGTCTACCAATGCTTGTCCCTTGACTGCTTTCTGAGTCACATAGACAATGTCGAACTCACTCAACAAGATTTGCCACTTGGCCAGCTTGCCAGTGGGCATGGGCTTCTGAAAGATGTATTTTAAAGGATTCATCCTTGATATGAGGTATGTGGTGTAAGCATAAAAGTAATGACTTAGCTTTTGTGCTACCTAGGTTAGAGCACAGCAGGTACGTTCCAATATAGAATACTGTGCCTCGTATGGAGTGAACTTCTTACTGAGATAATATATAGTCTGCTCTTTCTTCCTATGTCATCGTACTGTCCCAGAACGCAGCCGAAAGCTCCATCTAATACTGCGAGGTAGAGTAGCAAAGGTCTACCTGGATCTGGCGGTACCATGAATGGCGGTGTTGACAAGTATTCCTAGATTCTGTCGAAGGCCTTTTGACAATCCTCGGTCTATTTGGTCGCAGCATCTTTGCTTAGCATCTGAAGATTGGTTCATATATGACTGTGGACTGGGCTATGAACCGGCTGATGTAGTTAAGGCGTCACGGGAAACTCATCACATATTTCTTGTTCTTTGGTGGTGGTAACTCTTGGATGGCTTTAACCTTCGACGGATCCCATTCTATTCCCCGGCGGCTAACAATGAACCCAAGCAATTTTCCAGCGGGAACCCCGAATGCACACTTCGCGAGGTTTAATTTCAAGTTGTATTTCTGCAATATGTTGAAGAACTTCCTCAGATCTGCAATATGGTCGGTGTCTTTCTTGGACTTGATGATGAAGTTGTCCACGTATACCTCGATCTCTTTATGTATCATGTCATGGAAAATAGTAGTCATAACTCTCATGTAAGTGGCCCCAGCATTCTTTAGGCCTAATGACATCATCTTATAGCAGTATACTCCCCAGGGCGTGATGAAATCCATTTTCTCAGCATCTTCCTCGTCCATCCAGATGTGATGGTAACCAGCGAAACAATCCACGAAAGACTAAAGTTCAAGCTTTGCGCAATTTTCAATCAGGATGTGTATGTTTGGCAATGGGAAATCATCCTTCGGACTGGCCCGGTTGAGGTCCTAGTAGTCGACAAAAACCCTAACCGTTCAACCTTTCTTAGGCACTGGCACGATGTTGGATAACCATGTCGGATACTCAACCACCCGGAGAACCTTGGCGTTGATTTGCTTGGTAACTTCCTCTTTGATTTTCAAACTCATGTCGGGTTTGAAATTTCTGAACTTCTGTTTTACCGGCGGGCACATTGGATTGGTTGGCAGTTTGTGAGCCACAATGGATGTACTTAGACCTGTCATGTCATCGTACGACCATGCAAATATGTCTTCATATTCTTTCAAGAATTTTGTGTATTCCTCTTTCTCTGATGGTGACAATTGGATGCTGATGCGAGTTTCTTTGACAGTTTCGGAATCTCGCAGGTTGACTACCTCAGTTTCGTCCAAATTAGACCTAAGTCTATTCTAAAAATCCTCAACTTCTATGAAAATTTCATCGGGTATGACATCCTCTTCTTCTGAATTGTTGTCCTTTTGTTGCGTTGTCCTATTGCATGTCACGGTCATTTGTTCATCAAGACAAGTAATAGTAATGCTGTATAGATAAAGTAATGAGAGAAAAATGATAATAATAAATATTGATTCACAAAAACATAAAAAGTGCTTTTGATAAATTGAACAAATGTTTTAGAACATTGAAGATCTTATTGCAGAAATGGAAATGCGAAAAGGAAATCATTTAGCAAATGAAAATAAACGATGCTTGTTCAGCCTTGCTACCCCAGGACTCGTCGGGCCCTGGCTGTTCTGATATTCCAGTTCTTAAGGAATGATCCTTCGCTCACGTCTTGAATGGAAGGGCCTTCCTCCTCCTCCTCCTCAACAATAACGCAACAGTACATATTATCATCTTCCAAGAATAGACCCTTTAAGGCAGCCAGTGGTTCTTCTTCTTCTGACCCCTATATGATATCGGCCTGCTGAAAGGTATGCTCCAGATGCGGTATCGACTGTTCTAATGGATAATAAGGATCGCTCCATGGTGGCGACCAGTTCTTGTATTCTTGCCATGTGTATTTGTATCACAGACCAAAAGTGGTGCCATAGCGTTTGAGTTGCATTGGCTTGGAGATCCCTTGAAGATTCTTACCGAGTCCTCTGCCAGACTCATACCCACTCCAGTTTAGTATGCTTTCAATCTTACTATCCCACTATTTGTCTTTGTCTATTGCGTTGACCCGTTCGATGTGGTGGTAGGTCTCTCCGCCCAGCCTTCTTCTACCTTCAACCGCCGGGATGGTCTGGAGACTATAGATAGGGTTGCTTCCATCTCCATGGATGATTACTTCCTGGTGGTTCTATTCGAACTTTACTGCCTAATGTAAGGTTGATGCCACAGCCCCAACGACATGTATCCATGGTCGTCCCAATAACAGGTTGTAGGACGTTGATATATCTATCACTTAAAAATAAACCTCGAACCATGTAGGTCCCATTTTCAAACAAAGACTGATCTCACCAATGGTATATCTTTGAGAACCGTCGAAATCATTCACCTTCATCGACCCTTCTCTTAACTCGTACAATCCCTTGCCCAATTTCTTGAGCATTGTTAATGGACAGATGTTGAGGCTAGATCCCCCGTCAATCAAAATTCTTATGATGAAGTGGTCCTCACATTGCACAGTGATGTGTAGTGCTTTGTTGTGACTTAACCCTTCAGGTGGCATCTCATCCTCGTGGAAAGTTATCTTATGACTTTCCAGCACTTGACCTACCATATTGGCCATTTCCCCGCAGGTGATGTTATTTGGCACATATGCTTCATTCAGCACTTTCATCAAAGC
The DNA here is from genome assembly GCA_005239495.1 of Nicotiana undulata. Classification (NCBI taxonomy): domain Eukaryota; kingdom Viridiplantae; phylum Streptophyta; class Magnoliopsida; order Solanales; family Solanaceae; genus Nicotiana; species Nicotiana undulata. The sequence continues at coordinate 12,861 of ML288618.1, forward strand.
ATTTCTGTGCGTCTCTGAATTCTGTAGCAATGACATAATGGAAATCTGGGCTGAGGTTTTGTTCAACTGATCGATGACTGAGTACTCTTTGGCTTGCACCTTCCTCCAAAGATCATCTGAGCCTGTCTCAATGATGGGGGGCCTGTTGGAAGCCTGTTTGATGGATTCTGCCAAGTGTTCAGGAGTATAGACCCTGTCGGTCCTTTCATTCCATGTGCAGCAGTATCTTATTCTATCTTGACTTTGCCTTTCCTTCTTGCCTCAGCTACATAATCCCATGGTACAGCGTTGGTGTAAAAGGGTGGCGTGGTTGACACTGCGCTGTGATTGGTGCAGCTACTTTCACTTCGAACGGAACTGGTGCCTTAGCAGGTGGAATAACCTCAAGCTCGAACGGCACAGGTGCGTCTGCAGGTGGTGCTCCTTCAAACTCAAATGGGACTGACGATGTTACCTCAACATCTACGGATGGCTGAATCTGCACTATGATAGGATTAAGAGTGGCTGCTGGCTTCTTTGGGTCATCACCTTTTATGTTATTATAATTCATTAATTAGTCATCTTGTATTTTAAATACTAGTTAATTACATTAATTTCACTTATTTAGCCTTAATTTCATTTTATCTAATTATTAGCTATTTTTGATTAATTATATATCTATTTTTAATGGGTATTTAACAAATAGCCAATTTTTATTTAAAATCAATCCTAAATTATACCCATCCCAAGCCCATCAAATACCCAACCCAAACCCATCAAAAAATACCCAACCCAAATCCTAAACCATCTCGACCCAATCCCAATTCAATCTGAGCCGTTGATCAAATTAGATCAACGACCCAAGTTATATTTTCCTAATTTAACTCTAACCTAACCCCCCCCCCCCCCCTTGCGTCTCATTTTCATTCGAGACGGTTCCTCTCTTTGTTTGTTTGTCTCTCTCTATCTCTACAACTCTCTAGAAGTCTTTTGGACTTCATCTTCTCCGATGGGGTTTTGGTCGTCTTCTCCGGTGGATTCTCACCGGAACCTTGATTCTCTATCATCTCCTGGACATCTACATGTCTCTCACCTACTTAGTGATATCTTGAGTTCTTCAGACGAACCTGGAGCGGTTCACTCACCTCCTTTGGGCCTCTTGCCACTTTCCGGCCTTTCCCCGACCGTTTGAGTAAGTGTTACAGTTTCTCCGGCCTAAATCGGCGCCATCTACGAGGTTTTCCCTTTTTCTGGGTTCCACGAAACCCTAATCTTCTATATCTTAGATTTTCTTTTAAGATATGTTCTATATTTACAATATCGTGAAGCTTCTCTATGTTTTTCTCCGGGAAATTTTGTTTTTTAACAATTTCGAAAAAAAAACTAGGGTTTCTATACCCTGTTCTCAAAACAGTATTCCCTTTTTGATTTTAGCCATTTATGCTATGTTTAAGCGATTATCTCATGATTTCTCGTTGTTTGAACTATTATTGCTGAAACCCTAGTGTTCTAGGTTGATCCTTATTGTTTGACTATGTGTACTCGTGTGTTCTTTATGGCTTTTGCTTTGATTCATTGTTATGACCTCTTCCCGTTGATTTCTATGAGAATATTTTTGTGTCAATCAGTGACTGCTATTTAAATGTTTGAAAACTCTGACCTCTACCCTACTAGCTGTCTACTTGTTGATTTATATTGATCCTTTTGTGTAAGAATTCCCAGGCATATGATGCTTTCTTTGAATAGATGATCTTGTGTATTTCCTTTGTAATTATGTTCCAATTTTTGAAAGCTTTCCTCTCTTATATGATACTTTCCTTAACTATATCGGATTCCCTGTAATTGTAATGACTTCCGAGTTTCTTTCAGTTGATTTTCAAAGATAATACCCTAGTTTACGTTATAAATATAATGTTAGTTCAACTTTCCTTAATTATATACTATGTATTTGGCTCTTATTATGTGCCATATGATTTCTTTGTCCCTAATTAAACCAAATTAGTCTTATAAGTTGATTTCCTTTCCTTATTTAGCCATGGCTGCACCGTTTGAGCTTGACTCCTTAATAGAAGGAGTCCAGTAATTTAATTGATACTAATTGGTTGTATTTCAATAAGTATGCACTCTTTGCCTATGTGACTACTCGTTTTTAAAACTATATATACCCTGTCTTCTCTCTTTACGCAGACGCTCTGGACACACACTCTTGACTGACACAACCACACTAATATCTTGAGAACAGTGTTATCACACCAAAAACACACTAAGCACAATTGCTTTGAACTTTCTTTATCTCCATATGTATCTTCTCTTGCTCTTTGCATCAATTGTTGACTACTCAGTCGGCTGAAAGCCAAGACTGAGTAATCTTTGTTCTCTTTTTGCTTCTGCACACTACTGTCCTACGGCTGCTCTATTATTCTGCATACTGCTGTTGCTGCTCTATCTCTTTGCATTTTGCTATTCTCTATCACTCGACTGGTATGTCTCTAAGTTAGTTTTATAGTATCTCCACACAATATGCTTCAGTTCTTGTTTATCTACTTGTTGTTCCTTTTGTGCTTTATCTTGTGGTTCTACTGCCTACCATGTAATTAGCATGACTCTATAATGTCCTTTCCTTTTTGCTATTCTGCTTTCCCCATGTGATTCTCTATAACTGTTTGAGTCTTGTGTAATTAGCATGTCCCTGCTCTTCCTCTTAGCCTAATATGTCTCCTGTTTCCTCCTGTGTGACTATGTGTGAGACTTATGCAACTAGTATACTTACTCGTTTATGGGTTGATGTTTCTCATCTCAACATGACCATTGTTACATGCTTAGCTTCCTATGTTATAAACCTGCCCTATCCACATGATACCTGACTGCTACATGGTTCTGATTCCATGCCTAATATGTGACTTTGTGAATCTATGTTGCTTTGTAAACAACTATGTGGAAACTATGTGAATCTGTAACCTTATTCTACTACTAATTATTTGTCCCCAACTCCCTATCCCTGTTTGTGTTTGTTCCTTTCCTAAACTCTCTACTTGCTGGATTGTGGTTGCATTGCCTCTCCCTTTTGCAAATTGTTTTACAAAACTCTTCATTATTCTCTGAAGTTATTTTCAAAAGAACTGATGTTTCAAACTACTCTTTCAAACTCAACACTCTTTTAAACTATGAGCACTTCCCACTACTCTTAGACTTTAGGTTCAGCCCCCTTCGTGTGAGCATTGCCTTGGGGACCTTGAGTACCCATTGAACTTTGACACACAAGGCTGGCACTCTACACTGCACTTACTCATCCTTGGCTAGGGTACCTGGGTGTGAGGCACTGTCCAGGATCTTCTGAGGTCCTTAGAGACTATGACACACCTGGGGTTACAAAAGGTCTTGGCATATGGCATGTTGGATCTGGTACTTGGGCCTACTGTCAGGCTCCCTATAGTGTAACTTCTTAATTTTCTTATTCATTTGTGTAATTTATGTAATAATGGTCTGTAATAACTAAATGTAAATTAATACTCAGGGCTGGATAGTGAAAAAGGTGGGATTATGCATGTTTAGTATAAATCCGGGTAGAAATCATGTTTAGGATTTACTTTGCCTATGTGTGCAATAGAGATCCTGTTAAGGACATGTCTACCATGCATTAGAAATCATGTCCTTAGGTATATTTATGTCTGAATCTCATCACATGCATACTCACTTAGAAAATCATGCTAAAATACCCGTAAAAGGTCGCTATAATTACTTCTCACATAGTGATCCTGTCCGTAGTTAAATAACTAGATGAAATGGTTGTTAGTAATATCATCTCTTGTATATCCATGCCTCACATCTAGAAATCCTGCTTAGGTTCATAATAACAAGTACCCATCAGAAATTGCATTAGACATCATGTGACTTTAGGAATATGTGTTCGTTTTCAACATGTGTTCAGACTCTCGCGTTAAACCGTACTGCAAAGAACTCCTAGAAATCATGTGCTAGGTTCGACGGTTTAATGAAACCATATCCATGTACATCTGTGTAATAAGTAACCTCATTTAAAATAGACTTTAATGATTGAAAACATTTTTCTGAATTTAAACCCAAACTGGTTTCATACTCGACATCCTGCTTGCATTCTTAGATACCATGCCTATAAGATCTGCATTTTCTCATCGTATGTCTATAAAAATCAAGGTCTAGGGATCTGCATTCCACTTATGTCTTAAATTAATAAGAAAAATATATTCAGACGCCTAGGCAAGCCTTAGGATCAACATTTGATAAAAATATGATAAGCGTCTTTATACACTGCCTATTAAGCAAATTGTTCTAAAATCAATCATGCACTCTTTTTTTGGAACTCATTAAAATCCTCTATTCGCTACTGTCTCTATGCTCAAAACTCCTGCTTTACCTATAAACTGCTGGATTTTCAAAATCATTTACTTTTTCTTTGTGAAATACATGCAAATCACTCTGTTTGTTTTAAAAATCCTGCTACTGGGTTATTCTTTAAAACTCATTCATTCCTCTGCCAAAACTCATTCAAATCTACTGTTTTTCACACTCAGATCTCCTGCTTTAGGTTCTGAACTTGAGACTTTTGTTGTGTTTGAGACGTGCTATTTATATATTTTTATTAGTGGAGGATCTATGAGCGGTATGTCTGTTTATATGTATCCTGTATGTGCAAGTCCTAATTATTTTTTTACTTGTCGCTTAGAGTTTATTCTTTAAAACCTAAGGGGTCATCCTAGTACTCACCTTGTAGGAATAGTAGTCCTAAATACCCTCCAGGACTTATAGAGTGGGACGGGTAATAGCACGCAATAAGCATTTATGACCAACACAGGCGCTTTAAATAACCTTTACGGGGTGGGAAGGGTAGAATGCGGATATGATGACTGGTGCGCTAGTACCACGTGTAGCCCCTCATTGAGGATGTGACATACCGGGTATTGCATTGATGTGATCCGTATTACTTTAAACCTAGGACAGTTCTTTTCAAATGTTTATTCTAATGTTTTCCCAAAACCTTTAAATATTTTCACACCTGTTTGAAATCCCCTCTTATATAAACCTTTCTTGCTACTTGTTCATCGTCCAAATTCACAAAATTTCTTGGTTGGGACCCACAATTGTGGATCTTGAGGGGTGCCTAAAACCTTCCCCTTGGGATAATTTCAAGCCCTTACCCGATCTCTGGTAATGCAAACTAGTTTATGAGTTATCAACTCTATGTGCCCTAACGCACCATAAAAATTGTTAGGTGGCGACTCTTTCTTAAACCCTTTTCCTTTAAGGAATTGTCTAGAATGACATAAACCTGATCTCTCCGTACCTAACCCGCGCAATAGAAAAAGGGGGGCACGACAGCATGGAGACTCTGGTGCGGATATTCCCTAGGCTTATACCATTACAAGATTGCTTTGTGAATTTGGACCTTTAATTTTTCACTTAAATGCTTACACCTTATCCTATTCCCCGTTATATGTTGTTAATTTTTTAAGTATTTATTCCACTCGTTGTGATGACCCAAAAGGTCATCCAAAGTAATTCCAGCTAAATCTGTGTTTCGAGGCCTCGAAAGCCTTCGTTAATCTCACCTCGATATGCGTGCGCAGCCGGGCAGGTAGCCGAGAAGCTTCCATGTGAAAATTTGATAAAAACGGGATTTTTGAATTGAATAATTAAATAAAGTTGACTTTGGTCAACATTTTGGTAAACGGATCCGGACCCGTGATGTGACGGTCCCGGAGGGTCCGTAGGAAAATATGGGACTTGGGCGTATGCCCGAAATCGAATTCCGAGGTCCCAAGCCCAAGAAATGAATTTTTAAAGAAAATTGTTTTCTGAAAATAATAAAGGCTTATGAAAGTGAATAATTGTGTGAAAACCTTGTTACCGGGTCCGTGTTATGGTTTTGGGGCCCGGAACAGGTTTATTATATGTTGTTTGTCCTATCTGTGACATTTGGTATAAAACGGGTTTGATTTGATTGGTTTCGGGTCCAAGTGAGGAAAAAATGGAGTTAATGAACTTGTGGGGTTTCTAAAGAATTTAAAATGTGGCTTGAGAAGTGATTTTATGTTCCCTAGGTCCGAATGAAATTCCAAGACTATTCCCCGTTGTGTCTTTTATAACTTATCTGCAAAATTTGAAGTCATTCCGAGTGGTTTAGGCCGGTT
>MDKH01033330.1:0-29363 GCA_005239495.1 Nicotiana undulata
GAAATTGTTTTGACACTCAGAGTATTTTGATACTATTTCTTGAAAATGAAACATTGTTTTTGGATAGAGAACCCGATATATTTATGGCCTGAAGGAAAAACTGAGAGTGTCTGACTGAGTGAGGCTGTTGGCCTATATTGTGAGGATGTTATGATATGAGTGTGGCTGCTGGCCAATATTGTGAGTGATTTATGCCATGATGTGGCTTGTTTATAGCGCTTGGGCTGTAGGAGCCCCCTCCGGAGTCTGTACACACACCCACTGAGCGTAGGTACCTAATGAGTGATGCCTGCGGGGCTTATGCTGAGTGATCGTGAGGTTGCCTAATGGGTAGAGTGACTGCGAGGTTGCCTGATGGGCAGAGTGACTGTGAGGTTGCCTGATGGGCAGAGTAATTGTGAGGTTTCCTGATGGGCTATGTAAGGCCCCGGAAAATTTTTGCTAAGTAATATAGGATTCTGGGTGCCAGGTAGACTAATTGTAATATTGTATGTGCTTTAATTATAATGTAAATGAATTGGATGTGGTGGATAAGTGTATGAGTCATATAATAAGTAATGTGAGGTTTAAGGGGAAGCCTAAGGCTAGGCCAAATGGGAGAATTCCATAATAGGCTAAAATTCCAAAGGTAAATGCACTAGTCCACACTTTGAAGGAGCATAACTAATTATGTATAAAGTATTATGTGATTAATAACCTATAAAATGAAAGTTCTTTGAGTCTAGTTTCCAACGCATTAAACCTTTCATCATTTGGATATTCCTACGCAAAGTTATGGTCAAATTACCAAAGGCTGAAAAAATGCGATCCTGTGTCAAATCTGCGATCGCATTTCATGTCGCATTTTGACTCTGCGATCGCAGATACGTCGCAGATTGGGCCAGTGTAGCCTAGTTTTGGGAAGCTACTTTGAGATGCATTCTTCCGCCCGCATGTTCGTTCTGCGGTCCATTCTGCGATCGCAGACCCTGTTACGGAGGCTTATTTTTCCTATTTTTATAACCCGACCCCATTTTCATAAATAGGTTTAAGGGCTTCATTTGGGGTCATTATCTACTGATTTTAGAGAGAAATGAGAGAATATAGAGAGTGAAAGAAGGGGCCTAACTTCATAATCATCCAAATCTTGCTCAAGTCTTCAAGAATCAAGAAAGATAATCATAGATTATCTTCCATCCGGGTAAGCCCTACTTCCAAAAATTCCATGCAAAAGGTTAAGAGTTCAAATATGTGGTGGGGGTTAGAAATAGGCCATGCATGTAGGACTAAGTTGTAGTATGTGATGTTAAAAGAACTAATTTGGGTAGTTCATGTTAAAATTGGTTGAGGGAAGAAGGAATTACCATTTCTAAACCTTGTAGTCTACTTCACATGTTAGGTGTTTGATGAAATTCCTAAGAGAGTTACACCATGGGTAATCTTCCTAATTATTAATCGATTTCCGGTATCTCCTTATAGATTGTTATGGCTAGAGGTGTTGGTGTATTGTATAAACTTAAGGAAGAGCTCTTTGAGGTATGTATGGCTAACTTTAACCCTTGTAAAATCCCTTTTGTTCTGGTAAGCATACAGTATGTGTACTTATATGAAAATATGTGAATTGACTGCCTAGTTGATTGCCACCCCATTGTGTTAGATGAGATTTTGAATTGTGACTTGGCGTGCCTACCTTATTATGTGCAAAGATGGTAGTTATTTAAAGTTATGGATATGAAGTATCATAAATAAGTTGAACGGTTATGGAAACACCTTGAGCATAAATTGATGCTTGATGAAAGTTTTGGGTGCCTTGAGCCCAAGTAAATGAATTGTTAAATGTGAATTTGTGATCCTTGAAAGGAAGGCCCATGTGATAAAATTGTTTGGTGGTGTTGTTGAATTTGTGATCCTTGAAAGGAAAGTTCTTATAATGAAATTGTTTGTTGTTGTTGTTGTTGTGATGAAATTATTGGTGGTGTTGTTATGAAATATAAATTGTCAGGCGGGGTCGGGTTGCGTGCCGCAACACGAAGTAATAAGGTGTGGGTTGTGGTGAGGGCCTCAGGTGTGTTTCATATGGTTAACGGATTGGAATGGTGAAGTTTGAAGTGTTGTTGTGATGGTGTTTTCCGCACCTGCGGATGGGGAGCCGCAGGTGCGTTGGTCGCAGATGCGGAAGGACGATCGCAGATGCGGAAAAGGCCAACTGGGCAGTGAGCGCAGGTGCGGATGAGTTGTAGCACCTACGAAAAGTGAGGAAAAGTGATCGTTATCATTATTGATATAAAATTGATGAAACTCGTGAATATGGTGGTGTTGGAAAGGGAAAAAGGAGAGATTGTAAAATTGTTGACTTTGATTGTCTCTTTCCGTGTGTTTTGATTGTTGGTCCTATTCCTGTCCTTTTTCTTATCTGTGTATTGGTTGATTGTACTTGGGATAACGTTTGTTCATACATACTAGTACTATTCCACAGTACTAACGTCCCTTTTGCCGGGGGCGCTACATCTTTTATATGGATGTAGGTGGTTCCATAGCAGGTAGCTCAGCCCGCCGTTAGTGGTACCTCCTCTTCATCTCTGCAGCAGTTGTGGTGAGCCCCTCTTCTCCTCGGGGCCGTGTGTGGATCATACCACCCTCTTTTGTTTATGTTGTAAAGGTATAGCCGGGGCCTTGTTACCGGCAAGTTATGTAAAATCCCTAGTATTCGTAGAGGCTCCGTAGACATGATGTGGGTGTATATATATATTTTTGGGTAGTAGCAGTACGTATTCAGAACCGTGGATCATGTTGGAAAGTTATGAATGTATTATGTATGTTTGGATATCAATCGTTGAAATACGAAAAGAGGAAACAAACGGAGATATGTTGTAAAATGTACTTTGAAACTAAAATCGGCGAACTCACACGAAAATGTATGTTATGAACGCGGGGTAATACGTTGGGAAGGAAAGGCAATCCAGGTCCGCTTGACTGGTTTCACCCGATTAGGCGCCGGTCTCGTCCCTCGATTTTGGGGCGTGATAGGCTAATACTGAAAGAAATTGTTACGAGAAATGATTATGGCCCGAGGGGGCAGTTTTATGAAGATTTTTACTGAGTTTTCAAACTATGATTTACTTCGTTTTCAACTGGTTTTTATTGAGAGTTTTACTGAGATATACTGAAATTATACTTATTTCAAAGGATTTCTGGAAATTGGTTTTTGAACTTATGTACTTGATGAATATTTTATGGTGACTTGGTGTTTTACTGGTTTTGTGAATTGGTGTGTCTATGTTGTGTGTTTTATATTTCTCAGATCGTGATTTATTTTCATTACTACTGAGTTGGCGTACTAATAAAGACTCCCTGTGCCTCTGTACACAGATTCAGGTATCAATTTGGAGCAATAGCTGCCTTGTTCGTTAGCAGCAGCTTTACGGGATTTCGAGGTAGCTGTCCAGCGTCCACAACTTATCCATTTCCCTTCCTTATTCAGTTTAGAATTTCATTCCTAGACTTTATTTAAGACATTAGTAGAGTTAGTTTCATTTCGTAGATGCTCATGACCATGTTGACTCCAGTCTTGAGAGGTTTGGTTTAGAGTTGTTTGGACTATTATTGGGACGCTATGACTTAATAAAATTTATTTATTTCTATATTTGCTGTTACTATTGAATTGTGAATTATTAAAATCGAACGAATGGGTAGTTATGTGATGGTTGGCTAGCCTAGCTCCACGATAGGCGCCATCACGACCTGTTAGGATTTGGGGTCGTGACAAGTTGGTATCAGAGCTCTAGGTTACATAGGACTCAACGATCATGAGCAGGTTCAGTAGAGTCTTGTGGATCGGTACGGAGACGTCTGTACTTATCTTTGAGAGGCTGCAAAATTCGTAGGAAAAAAATCTCAATTTCTTGAACTCTTTCGTGCCAATCTATTGATTCTTTAAATCTAAACTTACATTATTTCATTCTCTCACAGATGGTGAGGACAAGCAATACCGATCAAGGTGACCAGACACCAGCTAGACCCACAAGGGATCGAGGTCGTGGTAGAGGTGGGGGACCAGCTCAGGCAGCAGCCGGGGTAGTACCACAGGATCCCCCTATCGTTCAGGATCAGGTTCCCGCCGATGGTGCTCTAGCGAGACAGGCTCAGGCACCGGCAGTGCCTATTGTTATTTCGGGTCTTCAGGAGACCCTGTCTCAAATATTGACGGTGTGTTCCAGTTTAGCTCAGGCAGTTGCTATGTACACTACTGCCACTGCAGCTCAGGCCGGAGGAGGTTGTACAGGGTATTCAGACACCGGGGGTAGACCCAGCCCAGCCGGTTGTCCCAGTCCAAGACTATGTGGTTCCAGCTATGCCCGAGGATGAGCAGCGTAGGCTGGAGAGGTTCAGCAGTCTTAAGCCTCCGACTTTCAGTGGCACAGAGGGTGAGGATGCCCAAGGTTTTCTAGATAAATGCCAGAGGATACTATGTACTGCGGGTATTTTGAAGACTAGTAGGGTCTCATTTGCTACATTTCAGTTTGCTGGTGCTGCTTTTACTTGGTGGGAGTCATTCGAGAGGCGTAGGCTGGTTGGTTCAGCACCTCTCACCTGGAAGCAGTTCTCCACGATCTTTTTGGAGAAGTACGTTCCTCAGTCCCACAGAGAGGAGCAACACAAGCAGTTTTAGCAATTATGCCAGGGAGAGTTGTCAGTTACTCAGTACGAGATGAGGTTTTCCGAGTTGGCTAGACATGCTTCTGAGATTGTCCTTACTGATAGGGAAAGGATTAGGAGGTGTGTAGATGGTCTTACTTATTATCTTCGAATCTTGATGACCAGAGAGAGTGTCTGGAGCTACATTTGAGCAAGTTGTTGACATTGCTCGAGACATTGAGTCGGTTCGTAGGTAGGATCGTGAGGAGAGGGAGGTCAAGAGGCCTTGGGGATCAGGTAGATTCAGTGGTGCCCCTTATAGAGGGCAGTTTCAGCACAGCAGAGGTCATCCATTTAGACCTCCACAACCAGTTCGCCCAGCTTACAGTGGTGTATCTTCGAGGCAAGGTTCTCGCAATTCTTATCAGGGACGGTCATCTTTTAGTGCCCTTCCAGCTCAGAGCTCCGCCCGAGCATCATCTTATCAGGGTTCTTATATGCATGGTTCATCTGGTGATTATCATGGCGGCAGGGGTTCTCGTCAGTTTTCATCTCCAACTCCAGGTAGTTGTTATGAGTGTGGAGAGTTCGGACATGAGTGGAGGCAGTGTCCCCGTCGTACTAATAGTTCATCTCAGCAGAGGGTTCAGCCCTCGGCTTCAGCCCCAGTCACATCACCACCTACCCAGGCAACCAGGGATGGAGGTCAGGCAACTAGAGGTCGCCCTAGAGGGGGAGGTCGAGTAGGTGGAGGCCAACCACGTATTTATTTACTTCCGTCTAGGCCTGATGCTATGGCTTCAGATGCGGTGATTACAGGTACTATTTCAGTTTGTCACAGTGATGCTTTGGCTTTATTTGACCCTGGTTCCACGTACTCTTATGTCTCATCCTATTTTGCTCATTTTCTGAATATGCCTCGTGAGCCTTTAGTTACGTCTGTTCATATTTCGACTCCGGTGGGCAATACTATTATTGTGGACCGCATGTTCCGGTCATGTCTTATATCTATTCGGGGTCTGGAGACCCGAGTGGACTTGATGTTACTCAGTATGGTTGATTTTGATGTGATTCTAGGCATGGATTGGTTATCCCCATGTCATGCGATTCTTGATTGTCACGCTAAGACCGTTACCTTAGCCATGCCCAGAGTTCAGAGAGTTGAGTGGAGAGGGTCTATAGAGCATGTGCCTAGTAGAGTGATTTCTTATTTAAAGGCTCAGCGCATGGTTGAGAAAGGGTGTGAATCTTATCTTGCTTTTGTGAGGGATGTTAGTAGTGAGACTCCATCTGTTGATTCTGTTCTCGTGGTCCATGATTTTCGGATGTATTCCCTGCAGACCTGCCAGGCATGCCACCTGACAGGGATATTGATTTTGGTATTGACCTGGTGCCAGACACTCAACCTATCTCTATTCCACCTTACCGCATGGCACCAGCGGAGTTGAAAGAATTGAAAGAGCAGCTTCAGGAACTCTTAGATAAGGGGTTTATACGGACTAGTATTTCACCTTGGGGTGCACCGGTGTTGTTTGTGAAAAAGAAAGATGGCTCAATGCGTATGTGTATTGCTTATAGGAAGCTGAATAAGGTTACGGTGAAGAATCATTATCCTTTGCCTCGTATTGATGACTTATTTGATCTGCTTCAGTGAGCTAAGGTGTTCTCCAATATCGACTTGAGGTCGGGGTATCATCAGTTGAAGATTCGAGATTCTGATATTCCGAAAACTGCTTTCAGGACCAAATATGGTCATTATGAAATCCTGGTTATGTCATTTGGGCTGACCAATGCCCCAACAACGTTCATGCAATTGATGAATAATGTGTTCCAGCCTTACCTTGATTCGTTCGTCATTGTGTTCATTGATGACATCCTGGTTTATTCCCGTAGCCAGGAAGAGCATGCTCAGCACTTGAGGATTGTGTTACAGAGATTGAGGGAGGAGAAGCTTTACGCAAAATTCTCCAAGTCTGAGTTTTGGCTTGGTTCAGTAGCTTTCTGGGGGCACGTGGTGTCTAGTGAGGGTATTCAAGTTGATCCGAAGAAGATTGAGGCGGTGCAGAGTTGGCCCAGACCGTCCTCAGCTATTGAGATTAGGAGTTTCCTTGGTTTGGCGGGATATTACCGTCGTTTTTTGGAAGGATTCTCTTCTATTTCTTCGCCATTGACTAGATTGACCCAGAAGGGTGCCCCATTCAGATGGTCCGATGAGTGTGAGGAGATCTTTCAGAAGCTCAAGTCAGCATTGACCACAGCTTCGGTTTTAGTTTTGCCTACTGGTTCGGGTTCTTACACAGTCTATTGTGATGCCTCTAGAGTTGGACTTGGAGTGGTGTTGATGCAGGATGGTAGGGTGATCGCCTACATGTCCAGACAGTTGAAGGTGCACGAGAAGAATTACCCAGTGCACGATCTTGAGTTAGCTGCCATTGTTCATGCCTTAAAGATTTGGCGTCATTACTTGTATGGGGTACAGTGTGAGATTTTCACTAATCATCGTAGCTTGCAGTATCTGCTGAGGCAGAAGGATTTGAATTTGAGGCAGAGGAGATGGTTAGATCTTCTCAAGGATTATGATCTTACTATTTTGTATCACCTGGGGAAGGCCAATGTAGTGGACGATGCATTGAGTCGTAGAGCCGAGAGTTTGGGGAGTCTAGCATACCTTTCAGTAGCAGAGCGACCTTTAGCACTTGATGTTCAGGCTTTAGCGGGTCAGTTAGTGAGATTGGATTTGTCAAACCCTCCGCGGGTATTAGCTAGCATGGCTTCCCGGTCTTCTCTCTATGATCAGATTAAAGCTCGGCAGTATGATGATCGGCACTTGTTAGTTCTTTAGGATAGAGTTCGTCGGGGTGATGCCAGGGATATGACTATTGGTGATGACGGAGTTATGAGGATGCAGGGCCGTATTTGTGTGCCCAATATGGATGGTATTCGGGAGTTGATATTAGCGGAGGCTCACAACTCGCAGTATTCTATTCATCCGGGTGCCGCGAATATGTATCAGGATCTGAGACAGCAGTATTGGTGGAGGCGGATGAAGAGAGATATTTTTGAGTATGTAAAACGGTGTCTCAACTGCCAGCAGGTCAAATATGAGCACCAGAGATCAGGTGGATTACTTCAGAGGTTAGATATTCCAGAGTGGAAGTGGGAGCGAATCACTATGGACTTTATAGTTGGGCTTCCACGGACTTCGAAGGGTTTTGATGCTATTTGGTTCATTGTGGATAGATTGACCAGGTCCGCGCATTTCATTCCTGTTAGTACTACTTATACTTCAGAGAGGTTAGCTGGTATTTACATTAAGGAGATTGTCCGGTTGCATGGAGTTCCGGTTTCTGTTATTTCTGACAGAGGTACTCAGTTCACATCTCAGTTTTGGAGGGTCGTACAGAGAGGTATGGGTACTGATGTAGAGTTGAGCACTGCATTTCATCCTCAGACCGACGGGCAGTCGGAACGGACTATTCAGATTTTGGAGGATATGTTACGGGCTTGTGTGATTGATTTTGGTGGTTCATGGGATCAGTTTCTACCACTAGCGGAGTTTGCACACAATAACAGCTACCAGTCCAGTATTTAGATGGCCCCGTATGAAGCTTTATATGGTAGGAGGTGTAGATATCTGGTTGGTTGGTTCGATCATAGTGAGGCTAAGTTATTGGGCACCGATTTGATTCAAGATGCATTGGAGAAGGTGAAGTTGATTCAGGAACGACTTCGCACGATGTAGTCTAGGAAGAAGAGTTACGCGGACCGGAAGGTCCGGGATGTGTCATTTATGGTAGGTGACAAGGTACTGCTGAAGGTGTCACCTGTGAAGGGTGTTATGAGGTTCGGAAAAAGAGGAAATCTAAGTCCACATTTTATTGGTCCTTTTGAGGTACTTTAGAAGGTTGGAGAAGTGGCTTATAGACTTGCCTTGCCACCCACCTTATCGAGTGTTCATCCGGTATTTCATGTGTCGATGCTCTAGAAATATGTTGGTGACCCGTCTCATGTTTTAGACTTCATCCAGTTCATCTCGAAGGTGATATGTCATATAAGGTGGAGCCAGTAGAAATTTTGGCTCGTGAGGTCAGAAAGTTGAGATCTAAGGATATAGCATCAGTGAAGGTGTAGTGGAGAGGTCAGCTAGTGGAGGAGGCTACTTGGGAGACCGAGCGGGAGATGCAGAGCAAGTATCCTCACTTGTTTGAGACTCCAAGTATGTTTCCAAACCCGTTCGAGGAAGAACGTTTGTTTAAGAGGGGGAGAATGTAACGACCCGGTCCGTCGTTACGTCGAACCTGCATGATAATTACTGTTATTGACTTGTTATATGTTTTTTTATACTGTTATTGACTTGTTAGAGTTGGTAGTCTTGAAATCGAATGGTTGTAGTGAGAGTTCGGTCATTTAGTCCTTAAAAATATCCTAAAAATGGGAAAAGTCAACTGAGAGTTGACTTATTGGTAAAGAACCCCGGAATGCGGATTTTATGGCTCGGATAACTTCGTTAGGTGATTTGGGACTTAGGAGTGTGTTCAGAATATTTCTGTAATGTCCGGTGTAGAATTAGGCTTGAATTGGCGAAAACTAGTTTTTGGCGATTTTCGGATGGCAGTGGAAAATAGGCTAGCACGGTCAGAATGTAATTTGACAGTGGGAACAGGTTTGTAATGTCATTTTGGATATGTCTTCAAAATTCCAGGTCAATTGGAGTTGTTTTGGATAGTTCGGCATCGTTGGTGGATTTTTCGAAATTTGAAAGTTCTTAGGCTTGAATTTGACGTGATTTTTGGTGTTTTGATGTTAGTTTTGGTATTCCAAGGGTGAAACTAAGTTTGAATGATCATATGTGACGTGTTAGTATATTTGGTTGGGGTCCCGAGGGGCTCGGGATTAATTTCGGGTGATTAACGGACTCATTTAGGCTTGAATAAATTACTGGTTTTCTGGTTTTTGCACAGTAGGGATTCCTTCACTGCGATCGCGTGAGGAGAGTCGCGATCGCGTAGTGCCTATGGAGAGGGGGCAAGATTTACTCTCTACGATCGCATAAGTGGGGTCGTGATCGTAGAGGTTGAGAAGGTCGAGCAGTGCGATCGCGTGGACTTGATCGCGATCGCATAGGTTAGTCAGGCGCGTGGGGGTGAGGTCAAATGGTCTTCGCGATCGTGTGCGTCTAGTTGCGATCGCGTGGGGTTGAGCTGTTGTGAAGCGCAGTCGCGTGGCTTATGCCGCGATCGCAATGAGTAAGTGGGGTCCCGGGGAATTTTATTCTTCGCGATCGCGTGAGGACTTCCGCGATCGCAGTGAAGAAATAACTAGGCAATTATAAAATAAACCCTCCGCGACCATTAACCCTTTTTACACCATTTTTGTACGGAAGGAGAGCTTTCGAGACGATATTTGAAGAGGGAATCAATGTTCTTCATAGAGGTAAGTATTTTGGTCATTAAAACTCGATTATAGGTGATTAAGGAGCATAATATCAGTGTTTAATTCATGAAAATCAGTAGAAAAAGGGGGAGTTAGGGCTTGAGATTATGAGACCTTTAAGGGTCGATTTGAGGGGCCAAACGGACTCCGATTTTAGCGTTATTTATATTTACGGACTTAGGAGATGACGAACAACATTTTGGTATAAAAATTTCTGAGTTCCGAGACGCGGGCCCGGGGGTCGGGTTTTAGCAAATTTCGGGTTTTGAGCTAAAATCGATAATTCATTCCTTAAACATAATTTGACGATAAAGATCTAATCTTTATAGATTTGGAGTGCTCGAGAGTTGATTTGAGAGGCAAACGTATTGCAAAATAGTTTGCGGGCTAGTTTGAGGTAAGTAATGTCTTTAAATCTTGTCCTGAGGGTATGAAACCCCGGACTTTACACCCTTTCACGGTTTTTGAATTGCAAAGGTTGAATCTTTGGAGATATATTCCTTACTTAGGCAACTATTGAGTTGCGAAACCGATTTTTAAGCCATGTTTGGGGCCTAGTGCCGATCTGTTTGCCCCTTGGGGGATGTTTTACTATTTTCCTCACTGATATGTATGATTTTTCACTCAGTCTTTTCTGTGAAATTGTTTTGACACTCAGAGTATTTTGATACTATTTCTTGAAAATGAAACACTGTTTTTGGGTCGAGAACCCGATATATTTATGGCCTGAAGGGCAAACTGAGAGTGTCTGACTGAGTGAGGCTGCTGGCCTATATTGTGAGGATGTTATGATATGAGTGTGGCTGCTGGCCAACATTGTGAGTGATTTATGCCATGATGTGGCTTGTTTATAGCGCTTGGGCTGTAGGAGCCCCTCCGGAGTCTGTACACACCCCTAGTGACCGCAGGTACCTAATGAGTGATGCCTGCGGGGCCTATGCTGAGTGATCGTGAGGTTGCCTGATGGGCAGAGTGACTGTGAGGTTGCCTGATGGGCAGAGTGACTGTGAGGTTGCCTGATGGGCAGAGTGACCGTGAGGTTGCCTGATGGGCAGAGTGACTGTGAGGTTGCCTGATGGGCAGAGTGATTGTGAGGTTGCCTGATGGGCTAATACTGAAAGAAATTGTTACGAGAAATGATTATGGCCCGAGGGGCAGTTTTATGAAGATTTTTACTGAGTTTTCAAACTATGATTTACTTCATTTTCAACTAGATTTTATTGAGAGTTTTACTGAGATATACTGAAATTAGACTTAATTCAAAGGATTTCTGGAAATTTATTTTCGAACTTATGTACTGGATGAATATTTTATGGTGACTTGGTATTTTACTGGTTTTGTGAATTGGTGTGTCTATGCTGTGTGTTTTATATTTCTCAGACTGTGATTTATTTTCATTACTACTGAGTTGGCGTACTCATAAAGACTCCCTGTGCCTCTGTGCACAGATTCGGATACCGATTTGGAGTAGTAGCTGCCTTGTTCGTTAGCAGCAGCTTTACGGGATTTCAAGGTAGCTGTCCAACGTCCACAACTTCTCCATTTCCCTTCCTTATTCAGTTTAGCATTTCATTCCAAGACTTTATTTAAGACATTAGTAGAGTTAGTTTCATTTCGTCAATGCTCGTGACCATGTTGACTCCAATCTTGGGAGGTTTTGTTTAGAGTTGTTTGGACTATTATTGGGATGCTAAGACTTAATGAAATTTATTTATTTCTTTATTTACTGTTACTATTGAATTGTGAATTATTAAAATCGAACGAATGGGTAGTTATGTGATGGTTGGTTAGCCTAGTTTCACGATAGGTGCCATCACGACCTGTTAGGATTTGGGATCGTGACATCAATACACACACTCAATAGGTACATGCGCTCACTGGGGGTGTACAAGCTCCGGAGGGGCTCTTACAGCCCAAGCGCTGAGCACGGACAATTCACGTGCTGCACGGATAACTCACGTGCTATCATATCGTATCGGGATTCGCACGGACAACTCACGTGATGTACAGACAACTCAAGTGCTATAATCAAATATCTCACAATAGGCCCTCGGACTCACTCAGTCATGTACCTCGCTAGCCTTACAATTCTCAACAAACACGGGAACACAGCCCAAATCAAGTATCACATCGTAACAACAAGATAATAGAACTGCGGTAAACATGTACAAGAATTTCTATGACTGAGTGCAAATAATGTAAACATGAATAAAGCCTAAGCATGATCTCTAACATGAAGGCAGTCAAGTTCAACAATATGTGAATACATAAACACAGATAATGGCTATCAGGCCTTACAGCCTCACGGGACGGACCAAGTCTCAATCCCTCGCGGTGTACACCCAGACGCTCATCACCTAGCGTGGGTATCACCTCCAAATAGTCACATGATATCAAATTCTTCAGGTTTATACCCTCAAAGCCAAAGTTAAAACCGTTACTTACCTTAACAACATAAAATCCTACTCCGGGATGCCCTCGTCTCTAGACTTGGTCTCTAAAAGCTCCGAAGCTATCCATAACCAGAATAATACTATCAACATAGGCTAAAGAATCAAATTACACAAGAAAAACTACAAAAATAGGCCAAAAATCCGAAATAGGCTAAAACCCGTCCCCTCGGCCCACGTCTCGAAACCCGTCAAAAATTGAAGAACTAGAAACCTCGTTCATTCCCGAGTCTAACCATATAAAATTCATCAATTCCGACTCAATTTGGTCCCTCAAATACTCACCTCAAACTCTCCAAAACTCAAGCCCTAACTCCCTACCAATTTCATGACTAAACAGTGGGAAATCATTATAAACACACGTAAATAAACCCAAGTTGTCATGCCCGAAACTGGGGGCGAGACCGGCACTCGGTGCCTCATCTATCCTTGCGTACCAACTTGCGACTAAGAAACTATGAACATTTTATGTCATACTTTGGCCATGGGCCACATTGCAAGATAACTGCGAATGCTGACTAAATATCAATATAAAGCTGGGCCGACAAGGCCCTCATAACTACTACAGCTGGCAAACTAACAAAATATACATAAAAGGCCTACCAGCCCAACATACTGCACTAACTGATAGGATATGTCTACAAGCCTCTACTGGTGGATATACTGTGATCGGAACAACTCTCCGACCTACTCATAACATATATACATATATACACAAGATGTACATAAAGCTCTAGATCCAGAAACTCCGAAAGGCATGGAGCTTACCGATCAAGCTGAACTCGGGCAACACTTAATGAGGAGGTCTACCCGTCTGTCTGTCTGAACCTGCATGCATGAAATGCAGCGCCCTCAGAAAAGGGACGTTAGTACGAAATAATGTACTGAGTATGTTAGGAAATGTACTGAAAGTTGAAACTGAACTGATAATATAATAGGTAAAAGCAAACAGAAGTCAAAGATAATCTGAAGATATGCTTACCTGCTGATATTGACTCAACTCTTTCAATATAGTAAGTAAAATAGTTGTCTGGCCCTATAAGGCTCAGTATATATATATATAACTGCTCTGCCTTAGTAGGCTCTCTCATAGGCGCTCGACCATACTAGGCTCTGTATCTCGACCAACTGGGCTCGCTCATAAGCGCTCGACCACAGTAGACTCGGTATATAACTTACCATCTGATCAGAGGTTGCCCAATAGGGGCCTGCCCATCGATTATAGCTTGATGGTAATGAAAATACTATAATACTGTATAAATAAGCTCTCTGCTCTCTTGACTGGAAGCAGACAATACTCAATTGAATATGAAGTCTCAATAAGTAGAATATTGTAACTTACAAGACTGGGAAAATTTACGTAACTTGCTAGACTAGCAAAATATACGTAAATTCCGGGATATGAATTTTTCTTTATGCCTCGTTATCAAACTCATGTAATTACGAGATCATGCCAAAATGAAAGAAGAGCATAGCCTTAACATACCTGAACATGAGATGAAGTCTGCCATCAAAATTGTCTTCAAACTTACTTTGAAAGGGAAAAATCTCGTTACATGTTGGAAAGAGAAGTTAAACAAGTTGATCTCATTGAATGGAACATTGAGATTTTCTCCGCGGTGTGGTACGGCGAAAGAACATATAGTAAAAACTACCAATCATACAAACTCCACCTATGGCAATCTTACTATGAACTACACTGCTTGTCTAATGAGTAACAAGGAAAAGTAGAGCATAGAGCGACATATGAGCTGTGCACAGAACTACTTCCATCCCATACCAAGATGTGGGAGAAAACGACAACTGAGGAAACTAATCATGGCTAAAACCATTCAATTTTTTCTTCCTTCACTAGTTTTATACACGATGCCATTTCATACTACAACAACCATAACCAAGATAGTGGAATAGTTGAGCAATCAAGCAAAGAAAATTAATAAATGGAAGTCCATTATTTGGTTGCAAAGTTTCTCGGCAACTTCCTCCATATGTGCCACCTCTTTTGTGATTTTAAGAGTCACTTCATTAATCTTATTTGGTTGCCACGTGAAAGACTAATTAACCTTATCCAAATTAATTAATTAATTAGTTAATCCTAAAAATCACTAATTATCCAATTATTCACATTCATCTCCAATTACATAAAATACACTTTATACACCTTACTATCATGGACATGTGGTACCTTGTATGGTATTAGTCCATAAATACCGTGTATTTTAACTCGGGCCATATTTTATCTCAAAATGTCAAACTCCGACGAAACTTTATTCTTTAATTTGCTTACCCTCTCACTTTCACAAATTTACTCATCACTTTCTTGAAATAGCATGATACTTATAATCTCCAAATAATCTTGTCCTTGAACTGATGTCAATTATCTTACGACAAATTCAACGTACAATACTACAGGGTGCAACATCGTCGTAATTTAATACTGCAAAGAGTAACATCATCGTAATATAATACTGTAGGACGTAACATCATCGTAATATTGTGGGGCGTAACACAAGTAACTTACCTCACTGATATCTCTTGTTTCTCCCTTGAACTTCACTGCCCAAAGCTCATAAACCAGCGAACAATGGTGAAGAAAGGGAAAAATTTTTGCGAAGTGTGGCTTATATAGTTTTTGCCCAGGGGTTTCGCACCTGCGGACCCCATCTTCGCACCTGCGCAACTGCATCTCCGGTCCTAGGAGCACACCTGCGATTTTCACTTAGTCGCCCACTTCCGCGTCTGCGGCTCACCACTCGCACCTGCGGGTTCGTAGGTGCGACAACTCCTCCGCACCTACGCTCACTGCCCAGTTGGCCTTTTCCGCATCTGCGATCGTCCTCCCGCATCTGCGACCAACGCACCTGCGGCTCCCCATCCGCAGGTGCGAAAAAACACCATCAAAACAACACTTCAAACTTCACAATTCCAATCCGTTAACCATCTGAAACACACCCGAGGCCCTCGGGACATCAACCAATAATTCCAACAGGTCATATATCATTACCCGAACTTAGTCGAACCTTCGGAACACCCAAAACAACACCAAAACACCAAATCAACCTCGGATTCAAGCCTAAGGACTTCTAAACTTCCAAAATTTGCCAACGACGTCGAAACCTATCAAACCACGTCCGAATGACCTCAAATGACACTACGAACCTACTCCAACTTCCGAAATTCCATTCCGATCCCGATACCTAATTTTCTACTGCCCATCAAATCGCAAAATTTCTAACTTTCGCCAATTCAAGCCTAATTCTTTCATGGACCTCCAAATTACATTCCGGACACAATCCTAAGTCTAAAATCACCCGACGAAGATAACTGAATCATAAAAATCAAAATCCGAATTCGTTTACTAAAAAGTCAAAAACTTGGTCAAACCTTTCAAATTTAGAGCTTCTAGCTTAGACCATTCTCCCAAATCAATTTTGGATGACCTGAAATACCAAAACCGACGATTCACATAAGTCATAACACATCATACAGAGCTATTCATGCCTTTAAACAACCGAGCGAAGTGCAATTGCTCAAAACAACCGGTCGAGTCGTTACATCCTCCCCTACTTAAATATACACTCGTCCTCGAACGTGCCCAGAGTTGTTCCAAAAGCTATCAGATTGATGTATAACCTCACAATGCACATACCCGGGGTGATCCCACGTCACCCTATCCCATATGGGTCTGATAACACAACATGACTGAAATTTCTTAATCCAACCCAACCCATAAGACTTAGAATCCAATTTCCACATCCGAATTTTATGTTCTATAAATTAGAATTCTCGCACCCACACACTATATAAGTCTGAACAAGCTGTCTCCCGTCACATCCATAACCCAATATGAAATAACATGATATACCACATAATTCAAACACTCACAGCGATGATTTCTAATCATAGCAGCTGCCCAAAATAACCAAACGCTGGTAATAAACCTCTTATCAAACAAAGCCTCGTTCTAACACCTTCATATACTTCCAACGATGGAAGAATCACGTTACAACTCATAACAATTCATCGGATCAACTAGTTGTGGAACTCCCTCTCCTTCGACAAGAATCGCAGCCAATTTCTAAGACGATCAGCGACATTACCCTTTTAATTATATCGTAATCAAATTCGATAGCATCCATTTTAGCTTCGACGACCTCATCTTATCAAATACAAGTTACTCTACGGACATGCCACACCAATACTACCCAGAACCACAAACCGTGAAATTCGTACACTAATACGCGACAACCCAAACATACTCAAACATAGAAATAACTCCAATGATAGAACCATCCTGCAAGCTCAACCAGTGCCACCACAATGCAACGCTAATAACCCATCACACACCGTAGAATCAAAACACACGAATCTAACACAAAGGGTCATATCCCAACATAACTTCGCTGTAATGCGCGATCCCATCCAAACACTGGTCCACGTGAAATACTTCAAGCCACCTTGTTCAAAATCAATAACCACGCGCAATTCGACATCAAGTACTCAAAGTGCATGACCATAACCACGGATAAGCAAATGACATCACACCACACCAAACCCGAAGGAACATAACAATATGCCATCCACCAAGAAATACCCAACACTCTTCCTGCTCAAATTCCGCTATAGGACCCCAATAGAACCGCACCATATGTGGATATAACCAACAAATCATAACTTTTCGTAACATAGAAGGGTAACGCTCAAATCATTTCAGAACCCGAATAAGCTCAACAACCACTGAATGGCACTTCCCTCAACAATAGCATTTCAGAGTCAATAAATCCGACTCGATGCAGAACTCACATCCATATTGGGCCTACAAATGAACCCAAAATCAGCTCTGGTCCCCAACGATAAATAAATATTTCTTCGAAAGTCTACAATGACTGAATCACAATGCATACTAACCTCTGACTAACCTTGGCTACATTTTCACAGTCCACAGCCACGAAACAATCTACTCACGAGAACTCTCAGTCTCCAAATCTATAGAACATGTGAATTACCATATCTGATCTCAACTCCACCGCCTGAATGCCCACGTTTTGCCAATTATCCGGTCATCCCACGAGGAATACTTCTAAAATCCTTTTGTGCTACAAGGCAAAAATTTGAACTCCAGTAGTCGATCAAACAAGGGAGTGTCTCAATACTAATGAAGTATCCATAACTCAAACACATCGCCCCTTTATGAATGTATACTCTCATCAAACCATACCAATTAGTAATATCATTTACCTAGTCATCTGAAAATGTCCATGTTGCCTAAGAATTTAGGACCTTCTTTATAAAACTGAATTGTGGCCTTACACATGCAAACCTCAATCCTACGCAACATATCGCATATACCATGCCATCCTATGATAAAGGTGAGAACTTCATAACCCACTCCGAGTTACAAGAAACTACATACTCAACTAGACAAGAACTTTCCATTTGATCCTATCTAGGAGAAAATCACTATACATCACATGCTCCTCATGCCAGTAAGAAAAATACACATCTCTAACCGTGGTAGAAACCATCAAGAACTCTCTCCGAATCCCAATGGCACAAAACCAAACTGTCAGGACTGAATCCTTCTAACTCAACTAAGCTACGCAGTCCACCAAAAACCCAAGGACATTGCCACAAAACACCTTTAGAACTCATTATATCATACACACCGAAAGAACTAATCATACCCACTACTATGGCAATCCAACCTACTACCAAGATGTCTTATCTATCCAAGTTCCTTCTGAATTACCTTCAAATTGATACTTCTCCCCGCCATAACACCACAATCCTCAACCCAGACTCACCACACGAGACCCAAGCATAAAACCACACCGCCCTAAGGCTCATAAGCCGATGTATACTCTCATAAATATCCCTAAAATTACCACATTCAGAATACTTATCCTGAAAAGACTTCCTACGAATCTAAAGCCATTACCTTCACCTTCCCGATACTTGTTGATACCCAATTTTTTCCTAAAATAGTTTTTAAATGCATATATACCTTTAAAACTAGGCATTAGCATCAATTGTATTTTTCCATAATTTCTACATTTTAAAATTAATTTGCCTAGTATTTTACTTTTAATAAATAATTATAAAATTGCATCACAAATGATTTCAAAAATATTTCTTGATCTAATATTACTATTAATGGTCCTATTAAGTTCAAATTATTTTGTAAATAGCCAAATTGGCACTTTTTGTCTATAATTGCAATAACTTTGCAATTATAGCCCATGCGTACATTTTTTTGCATCATTTCAATCAAAATTAGCCAATTGTATTTTTCAATACTAAATAATTATTTTTAAAACATTTTCATGCATGAAAAATCATTTTTTATAATTGGTAATTATTTTACAAATTGTTTTTATTCAATTAATTTGGGTATTTAACAAATAGATTTTTTGTTTCAATTTTTGCCTAAAATAAATCAGTCCAATACCCTTTAAAATTAGCCCAATAAACCCAGGCCCAATACCCTCACCTACCCGACCCAACCCTCTAGCTAATCCTGTCCGTTGATCATTTTGATCAACGGCCCAGAAACCCCTTACCATAATTAAACTAATACCCCTTCTAACCCTAATCATTTCTCACCCCTCCCCGATGTCACTCTCCTCTCCGTCTCTCAGATGCTCTCTAACTCTAACCCTAATTCTCCTTTGCCGTCACTCACCTACTGTCTTTCATGGTGGTTCTTCACCACCCCAGGCCTCTAACGGCCTCTTCTATGATGGGTACTTCCATCTCTAAGGTCCTTGAGAAGATTCTCAAGGGATAAAGGCTAGTCTGCTTACGCCTTTGGCTTTTTCTTGCCTGTTTCAGACCATTGTGGCTTGATTTTGAGTAAGAACTTCTTGTTTCGTCTTAAATCCGTGGATTCCTAAGTCTATGTTCTCATCTCTGATTTACTTCTGAAAAACCCTAATTTTTTATCTTTTACCTTCTCAGATCTGTCCAGGTCTGAGAAGAATCGGACCTATTTCACATGTTTTTCATAAAAATCTTCTGGTTTTGCGATTGATTCTCCGTTTTGCCTAAATCTAGGGTTTACTGAACTCACCTTCTCAAAGCTTTTTTGATTTCTCATTGTTCCTAAGTGTTAATGGTTGATTCATGCTATGATTGTTTGAATTTTAGTTAATCTATGCTAAAACCCCAATTTTTGACATTTTTGCCTTGATTCTGAGTTTGAACGTGTTACTTGTGCATTATTTTGTCCTATGCTTTGATTCTCCTGATTTCTCCTTACTCTAATTTAGACATCTTGTATTTTTTTACCCTAGTATATCTTTGTTAGGGTTTCTGATTCGATTCTCAAACTGATTTTGTGTGTTTATACTCAGCCTATTTGTGTATTTGTGGAAACATATATTATTCCCCTTTAAATCTGCATTATTTTTGAGTTTTGACTCACTGATTTTCTCTATAAGACCTATGTACTGATTCTCGATTATTTCCCTATTTTACACCTTTAATTATTTTCTTACCTTATTTGATTAGCCGTGATACTTACTGATTCTTTACTAATTATTTTCTTAATTAAAACCATGTTCATTTACCCCTCATTGCCCACTCTGTACTTAAGTCTTACTTGATTTGCTTTCCTTAAATATTGACTTGCCCTTTACCGTTGGGTAATTACGCATTAATTAAGGAAGACTATACTAATTTTGTGCATAATTGATTCTATTTTGCTGATTGTTTGATCTCTTTACCTTATTCTATTTTGTTCCTAACTACTATATATACTCTCCTCTATTCTCACTTATGTACACGGACATCAGTTCACAAACACTCTCACATTCTAAAAGCTCCATGTTCTTCTCTGCTATTTGTGATCCTCACTAGTCTAGCCGGCTGTAAGCCAAGTCTATCCATTGCACAATACCTTCTTTGCATTTTGTGTTTTCTTTCTCCTTAACTGGTATGTTCCCGATTAATTTTAAAGCCTAAACCCTCTATGTTTCATTATTGCCTTAGTTCATTAGTTATGAATTCCATTCTTGTTCTTGTCCACTGTCATGTTTAGCATGCCTATCTACTGCTTTATCTAGCATCCATTCATTAAATATGTGATTAACATTGCCTGTCTACTGCCTTATCTAGCATGTTTCACTCTATTTTGTTTAGCATGTTGGCATGTTTAAACTTGTGAATACTTGTGATGTCTGCCTAGTTTGTTCACTTAGATTCTTGACTAGTCTGCTTTACTAGGTTATCTAGTCTCTCAAGGTAACTCTAGTCGTGTGCTGGATTCCATCCAATGTTTATGTGTTCTCAATATGGCTCTACTGTGATCCCTGCTATGTGTCTCAATCACCTATCCCTTTATAACTAACTTATTAGCTCTATAAAAACTCAGAAAAACTTCTGTGCATCCTGTTGCTTATGTGCTCCATTATACACTAATGTGTATTCTATGTGTCCCCAATCCCCTTAATCCCTGTTTGGAATCTGTTTTCTAAGTATTCCCAATTAATGTGTGTTCTGATTTCAAAAGTATTTCAATACTTTTACTTAAATTGTTCTATCACTAAGCTATTCCCATTTTCAAAACCTTTTCACTCCTCGAGTCATTTCAGTACTGTTTTCTTGTCAAAACCTTTTTTCAAAACTATGTCATGCACTCACACTTTACTCTTAAGTCCCTAGGTTCTGCCCCTCCAGTGTGTGTACTGCCTTGGGATCCTCCTGAGATTCTTTTGAACTCTGGCACACTAGGGCTGGCCATTCCACACTGCACATATTTAGTCCCTATTGTGAAAAGTCTGGGTGTGGGAACTTCCCGTGATCCTTGAGATCCTTAGGGAACTCTGATACACCTGGACATAAATTTGTCTATGAAATCCTTGGCATTTGAGACTACTGAAGGCCTGGTATTCCCAGGTTTGCTTTGGGCCTACTTCAGGCTCCCTATAGTTTAATTTATATTTCATTTGTGTAATTCATTCAATCATTGGTCTGTAATAATTAATTGTAAACAAATATTGGGGCGACTAGTGAAAAGGGAGGGTAGTTGTGTCACGACCCAAATTCCTACTCAGGTCGTGATGGCGCCCAACAGTGAAGTCAGGCAAGCCAACACTAGTTACCAACGAAATTACTTAAACAAATGAAATGTTCAAATACTTATCCAGTTTTAATTTAGTCAGTCCTTAAATGAAAGTGAGGAAGTGAGGCAATGTAATTTAAATTAACTCAAAAATCGTTTGCCAGCATAAAACAGAGTAGTATAATACTAGTGAATCAACTACGTGTGCCAAGACCTAGTGTCACAAGTCCACATGCGGCTAGTGGAATATACAAAAATACACAAGATATATGTACAACTGTCTGGAAGGGTAGACATGATGTTCAACAATAATGGAAACTCCACAGTCCTGCTGGGGAAAACGCCAGGAAGAGCAGCTCACCGTGTAGTCAAATCCCGGTAGTACTCTCAGCGACGAACACCCGAATGGTGACCAGGTGCAACAACCTCAGAACCTGTACAATTAAGTATAGAAGTGTAGCATGAGTACATATAAACAAATATGTACCCAGTGAGTATCCCGTCTAAACTCGAAGAAGTAGTGACGAGAGGTAGACGTGTTACTCACTAGGGTCGTTATCAGTAATATGATTTAATGAATCTAGACAGGAATAACATTTATGGAAAGCAAGTAGACATGGAGCATCAGTATATAAAGATAACGATCTACCTGCAAGGGCCAAGTAACAATATTTAATAAAAATCACAAGTTTCTTTCCCACAGAACAATTGAATCGGTAAGAATAATAATAAGACTCTCAATCAAGCACATAGCATATAATATGCCGAAGCGTACGACCGAAGCAACGCAGAAATTTAGATGTGCACTGCCGAGGGTCGAGCGGCAAGAACCATAGATGCATCTATTACCCCGCTCGCGAATCGATCATGCGACGCGGTTGACATAAATATAAGGCTACCCCGCTCACGAATTATACATGCGACACGGGTGCTCGTAGACATACACAGAATTATCAGGAAATTCAGGAATTTATCATGGATTATTCTTAAATTCAGGGATTTAAGCACTTAAACTTACACATAGCTTCCGAAATTCTCATGTCAATTTCAAGGATAATAAGCAACCAGGAACACAAGTAAAGATGCAGGTAAGGCACATAGAGGCATGCTTGTGAAATCCTAAATTCTACCCGACACAACAAAGTAGTAGCTACGCACGGACTCTCGTCACTTTGCGCGTACGTAGCCCCCGCAAATAAGGACAAATTCAATCGTTTACATTTACCTATGGGGACAATTCCCTCTTACAAGGTTGGAAAGGAGACTCACCTCGCGTAGAATCAACTTCCCGGTCAAGAACGCGCTCGAAACTCCAAATCTTACACCCGAGGACTCGAAACTAGTCAAATGATATATAAATATGTCAATGCATGCTCAAGGTATGGAAATTCTCCTACTTATTTAGTAAATTCACTATTCTTGAAGAAATCCCAAAATACACCCCAGGGCCCACATGCTCGGATTCCGGAAATTTTTGAAAATAACACTCATCCATAGCCTAAGGATCATTAATATGTAATTTTTATATAATTTCATGTTAGAAAAGTGGTGAAATTCCCTAAAGTTCATAAACCCTAGGTTTTCACTCTATCCCCTATGATTTCCACTATTTTGATGTTAATCTACCTAAGGTTTGGTGTAAAAATCTAACATTTAAATAGAATTTACTTACCTCTTAGTAGCTAGGTTGTGGAGAGTTCTTCCCAAGCTCTCAAGTCTTCAATGGAGGTGTAAAATGGAAAAAATGAAGGAAATCCCGTGTTTAAGTGAAAGTGCACTGCCTGGCCTACAGGGGTTCCGCACCTGCGGCTCGAGGACCGCACCTGCGAGCTGGGGCTCGCACCTACGGAGTTGGATGGGAAAGACAGGGCCCGCACCTGCGGAGCTGGAGACCGCACCTGCGGTTCCGATCCTTCAGAATTGAATCCACACCTGCGGAATTCCCGCACCTGCGAGGCTGGGACCGCAGGAGCAGTCCCGCATCTGTGGCTGGGCAACGGCACCTGCGGTCACACCAGATCAGGTGCACCAGCTGCATTTTCAACTGGTTTTTGGCCTCGTGTGGTGTACGGGAGGCACCTGAGCCCACTCGAGCCCCCTTCCAATTATACTAACAAGTCCTAAATCATAATACGGACTCGCTCAAGCCTTCGAAACACCCGAAACAACGCTAAATCTCAAAATCACCCCTCAAAACCCCTAGGATCAAACTTAAGAATTTCTAAGTTCTTGAATTCGGTTTCAATGCGCCGAACCGACCTATACTACTCGGAATGACACCAAATTTTGCAGGCAAGTCATGAATGACATAACGGAACTATTTCCGGTCTCGGAATTCCATTCGGACCTCGATAACATAAAATCACGTTCCAAACCAAATTTTCAAACTTAAGGAAACTCTATTTCGCTATTTGGCGTCGAAACGCTCCCGAAACATCCAAAACCCATTCCGGACATACGTACAAGTCCAAAATCATCATACAAAGCTAATGGAATTGTCAAAACTTGATTCTGATGTCGTTTACTCAAAATGTTGACCGAAGTCAAACTTGGCTTTAAAAGCCAACCTTAAGGAACCAGGTGTTCCTATACTATTCCAAACACTTCCAAATCCCGAACCACCCGTCTCCGCAAGTCACAAATCACGATAAGACGCTACATAAAGTATCATTTGGGGGATCGAGGTCCGAATACGCAAAACGACCGGTCGGGTCGTTACAAGTTGTATGATACTGTGGGTAAAATTGAGTAGAAAACATGTTATAGGCTTTATTTTCTGCAAATCTGCATTAGAAGCCATGTTCTAGGATTGATGTGTTCATTTGTATTCAAACCATGTTAAAATTGTGCATTAGATATCCTGTTTTTAGGGCCTTCACGTTTACTACTTCAACATGTTGCATACTCAATTCCTGGTTCTATGCAAGTAATGTCACATCGACATCCTGCTATTAAATAATATTAATAAAAACTTTCATTCCTCTATGCATTAGATATCATGTTTTAGGAACTCTGTTTGCATTTTTTTGAATCATGTCTATTTAGATAACTAACTATCCATGAAAAGATTTAAAACAGCCTCACGCATAGGTATCATGTCTCTAAACACAAATAGGTACAAATCACCCGTTATAATTTGTATCACCTAGATCAGCATGCTCATAGGTCGAATAATCTTAAATTATTAAACAACTCCTGTAAATTGTGATTGCGTATGGTCCCACGCCTAGGCAAGCCTTAGGTGATTAATGTTTTATACAAAACTGGAAACTGCATTTTTTATTGTGTTTAAACTGCTTAAGTCTTACAGGATTTAAAATCAGTAGGCAAACTGATTAGGACCCTTCCACCGAGTTTTGAAATATTGTTGCATGTTCTGTGTAGTGATGTTCACCTAGACATTCTGTCCTAGGATCTCTCTAAAAATTACTTGAATCTGTGTTTGAGACGTGTTGTTTATTTGCTTATATACATGTGGAGGTAAACATGAGCCTTTTAACTGCTTCCCCCCCCCCTATTTTTTTGTCCTACATGTTATTTGTTTGTCGCCTAGATTTTTTCCTTTTAAATACCTTAGGATCATCTAGAACTACCCAGATTTAGAGGTCTTAAGCTCCTCCAGGACCACAAGGAAGGGACGGGTAACAACACGCATAGAGTTCGTTAATAAAAACTTGCTTAATAACCACTAAGTGGTGGGATAATGGGTGGTAAAAGGATATGATGACATGTGCGCTAATGCAATGTGTAGCCCCTCTCATTGAGGAGTGATTACCGGACATTGCACCGGACATTGCATGGATATGATCCTATAGGATAAATAACTTAGGACCCCTTCGTCCCATTTACATATGTGTGTTTAGACTGCTTATCTGTTGAAACCTTATTTACATATGTGTGCTTAGACTGCCTATTTTCTACTTGACTAATTCACAAAGTAAGTTTGGCCGGGAACCACCGTTGTGGACTTCGAGGGATGCCTAACACCTTCCCCTTGAAGTAACTTCAAGTCCTTTCCCAATCTCTGGTAGTGTAACTAGTTTTATAAATGACCCGTAATAGGTTCCCTAACGCACCTTAATTCGTTAGGTGGCGACTCTTCAATTCTTTATATATCCCTTTCCCAAAAGGAAATGAGTTGTCCAAATAATGTCGAAAACCCTGACTATCCGCAAGGAGAAGAAAAAGGGGGGCGTGACGATACTGATATGTAGAATCCATAATGATATAGAAATGCCACAAGTCTTGACACCCTCCAATGTAAACTCTAGTTTCTAGCCAAATTCACATCTTGAAGATCCCCAATTGTTACATATAAATCTTGAACCCATTAGAACCATTCTCGGGAGTCATCCGCTCTACTCAGGTCTCAATTAGACTGATTGAACGAACCGAACGACTTGTGCCCCATTAGTACAACAACACCTAAGGAAGTAAATTATCCTTCTAAGCAGCCGAGCAATTTCCTACTCCTTATACATTACATCCCTTACAACAACAACTAACTCTTCTAGTGTTTCTCATATACCCATAAAGCATAACACAACCGTTATCCAAAATTTCCTTTACTCGATTCATCCTCGATCTCAAACCCTGTAAGCCACAACTGATTCACCAATATGCCTCAAAATGAAACCAATACAACACATAATCGTGCAATCAACTAATCAGTAGCAAACTCCCCCACTTGGATCAAGGCCATAGATCAAAATGCACAATAACTCACGATGCCCATACTCTATTACTGCCATAATGCCATAGTGAGATCCAACTAAATCCTTCATAAGCTCATGCAACACAACCCATCTAATACCTCAAATTATTTGCAAATCTGATATTCACCCTCGTAATAGTCAAGCCAACTCTCATATGCGATCCAAACTCCACACATATAATTCATTGGTAAAGAGGACTCACTATTAAACAACATAGGGATCACACGCCCTCAAGACACCTCGCATGAGTTAACCTACCTACTTTGACTCCAACTAACATCTCTTTATACTCTTCCATAGTCATAACCCTTACGCAGTCACTTAATCTTCCTGAGTCTGAACTCATCTCACGACATGAATGTCTACCTCACTCCTCAACCAAACAACCAGAAAAGGATTCTCCATCACACTCCTAACTCAAGGCTATACGTCAAATCAGGATGGGAATTAAGCACCGAATAGTTCTTTCTACATCTCAAGCAAATCCTTCTGGTCACATTCAAATCATATGAACTCATCTCGCGGTCACATCATACTTATTACGTACCCATCCAGCCACCATTTCCCCTAATAGGGACACTACCGGACATATAAGTCCACAAGCATGCGCTCACATAATCAACACCTTAGTGCCCAAGCTACAATCAAAACCCGGACTCAAGTCCTCCAGACTGGCGCAACTTCAACACACAAAAATCACATCTCGCACCTCATCCATGGAATCACAAACCGTTGATGCATGACTGATACCGAGCGCTCATGTGCGCATACGAATGCGTGGAAGGAATTCAAAGAGTTACACTTCAAGCTGAATCAATACCGCACGATAAGAATTCAATAATATGAAGTTTCCTAAGGGTTCTGCAGCCTCTCGAAGATAAGTACAGAAATCTCCGTACCGATCCACAAGACTCTACTAAACCCGCTCATGACTCGTGAGATCAATGTAACCTAGGATCTTATACCAACTTGTCACGACCCAAATCTAAACCATGTCGTGATGGCGCCTATCGTGATACAAGGAAATCCTATTTCCCAAAATAATACTACCAAATTTGATTATAAAATTTAATATAACATATCCAATATTGTAATTCCTCATAAACAAGCCGACTCTAAATATAAAAATATAAATGCGAAAAACGAGACCCAGTCATTAGGGTGTCACTAAGTCATGCGCGTCTAAATCTATGAACTAAGATATATATAAACTGTCTAACTGTCCATACAGCCCAAAAGAAGAAATAGATAAAGGAGTAACAAGGTCATGCGGACGCTAGCAGCTACCTTGCAGTCTCGAAAGATATCCGGTATGAACTCAACGATCGCCACGCTCTAACTCACCTGGATCTGCACATAAAGTGCATGGTGTAGTATGAGTACAATTGACTCAGTAGTAACATAAATAACTAAGGAACTGAGTAGTAGTGACGAGCTAAGCAGAACAATCCAATTATTTCTTTCATAATTAAGGACAAACAGTAGTAAGCCGATAATTTCTATAAATCAGCTAATGCTACAAGGAAAATAGCAGGTAAATGCAATAACAACAAAAGTAAATGAAACCTCACAACAATGTCACTCCATCACTCATCCCTCAATACACACACTCAATAGGTAGTTGCGCTCACTGGGGGTGTACAGACTCCAAAGGGGCTCCTACAACCCAAGCGCTAAGCACGGACAACTCACGTGCTGCACGGACAACTCACGTGCTGCACGGACAACTCACGTGCTGCACGGGCAACTCACGTGCTATAATCAAATATCTCATAATAGGCCCTTAGCCTCACTCAGTCATGTACCTCTCTAGACTCACAATTCTCAACAAACAAGTATCACAGTGTATCAGCAAGATAATAGAGACTGAGGTAAACATGTACAAGAATTTCTATGACTGAGTGCAAATAATGTGAACATGAATAAAGCCTAAGCATGATCTGTAACATGAAGGCAGTCAAGTTCAACAACATGTGAATACATAAACACAGATAATGGTTATTAGGCCTTACAGCCTTATGGGACAGACCAAGTCTCAATCCCCCGTGGCGTACACCCACAACGCCCGTCACCTGGCGTGGGTATCACCTCCAAACAATCACATGATATCAAATTCTCCGGGTTTATACCCTCAAATCCAGAGTTAAAATTGTTATTTACCTTAACAGCGTAAAATCCTACTATGGGATGCCCTCGTCTCTAGACTCGGTCTGCAAAACCTCCAAAGTTATCCATAGCCAGAATAATACTATCAACATAGGCTAAAGAATCAAATTCCACAAGAAAAACTACAAAAATAGGCCAAAAATCCGAAATAGGCTAAAACTTGCCCCCCTGGGTCCACGTCTCGAAACCCATAAAAAATTAAAGAACTAGAAACCTCGTTCATTCCCGAGTCTAACCATATAAAATTCATCAAATTCTGACTCCGTTTGGTCCCTCAAATCCTCACCTCAAACTCTCCAAAACTCAAGCCCTAACTCCCCCGAGCTTGTACCAACATGCAGTGGTGCAAGTGCCAACAATGTTCACGCACTATTGGACTCACAGGGAAAGTCTGATGAACGACATAAGTTGTCACGACCCAAAACCCGGTCCAGGTCGTGATGGAACCTAATGGTGAGGTTAGGCAAGCCAACATATAAATCCTTAGGAGATACTACCCCAGAACTCGATATTCTAGTTATTTACAATTTATAACAATTATAATGCGGAATATAACAGCGATATGAGGTAAGGCCGTAGATACAAGCTGAACCACAGCTAGGCCAAATATATACAACCCCGAAACCCAACATAACTACAACAAGTGTGTGCCAGGACTAGTGTCACAGTGTCAACGGGCGGCTACATAGATACAACAACTGAAATATATATACAAAAATACAATCCGCAGTTTGAAACAAAAGACTGAGCAAAATGAAACTAGAAGGCTCCAGAGGTGCTGTCAGGATGACGCCAAGAAGATAGCTCACCATATGGAGTGACACCATGATCAATATCTACCAGCGGACGGACGACCAAACGGGCTAGCCTCAAGACCTGCACAATCAAGTGCAGAAAAAGAAAAGAAAGTGCAGCATGAGTACA
>MDKH01172912.1:0-26810 GCA_005239495.1 Nicotiana undulata
TCGTCTAGACTAGGTGCCGTCACGAGACCCAGTCGGAGGGAGAATTGGGTCGTGACATGTTTATTTTGTACAAACCTAACTATTTCTGGCGAAATCAATCCGGATCTCTTTAGATCTGAAGTGTTTTGAGTTTGTTTAGTGTTTTCCCTTTAAGATTCTTTCGTTTTGACTACTATTATCAACCGATTTCACTTTCCCTAAAGCTAGGGTTTTTATTCCTAATAAGGGTTTCTGCAAAATGTTTTAAAAGCAACTTTGGCCTTCTTCTTCACTGTTAAGACTGATTTCTTTGCTTGGGCTTCATCTTTGTGTTTCGATATGCTTAGGGTTTTCAATTGCTTGGGTATTTATTTCACTGTTCTCGCCCATTCACTTTGGCGCTGTCAATTAAAGTGGTTAACTGATTTGTTTACCTAATTAGGGTTTGAAGTTATGTTTCCTTTTAAAAATGATTTCTCTTTGAAAGATTTTTACTTATTCTTTCCTTATATGTAATTCATAATTGGTATTACTTTCCTTAATTATGTTACTAGACTGATTTTTAGATTTTGATTATTATGACCAACCTATGAGTGATTTCTGGACTTATTGCTTACCTTATTAAACCTCAACCTTGGATGCTAATTTATTCTCCTTAATTTAAGTGATATTTCCAGGATTCTGTTCTATTAATTGATTAGTGTTTAACCCTAATTGATTGATTGATTGATTGATTGATTTTTCATACCTTCTTTGTGTGCCCTTGATTTTCCTACCTTATTTGGTTTAATCTACTGTATGCTATAAAACCTTTCATTGTTCTGATTTTTAAAGACACGCTGAGACCATAGGCGGAGCCAGGATTTAAAGTTTATGGGTTCGCGATTTTGGACTTCTTAAGTCACTGGGTTCTAAATTAATAATTTATACATATTCAATAGATTTCTTAAGACAAATACATGGTTTATACAAAAGCTACTGGGTTCGACCGAACCCGTAACCGAAAGGCTCGCTCCGCCTCTGGCGGAGACACCAAGCTCACGCTTACAAACCTACACTTACACACACACACAACTTGAGCTCTTTCTATCACTTTAATTTGCTACATTGTCTAGCCGGCTGAAAACCAATGCTAGACTCTTGGATTCCAATTGCCTTCACTTTCATGTCTACTTTCCCCCTAACTAGTATGCTTTAATTCCTGTTATTTTGTTCTATTCTATATGTTTAAGTAGTCAGTTTTATTATAGACCTCAACATGCTTCTGTTTGATACCTGATTCCTGACCATCTCTTTCTTAACTGCTATGTCTTAGTTCTTATTATCTTGTTCTTTTCCATGTGACTATATGATCAGTTTACTTCAAACCTCGATATGCTTCTGTTTTCCATATAGTTCCTGTTTATTTCTCTCAACTAGCATGCCTTAATTTCTGTTAACCTACTCTGTCTATGTGCTTGTGTGGTTAGTTTACCTTAGCATGTTTCTGTTTGATCCATGGTTTCTGTTTGCTCTTTTCTAGACTGGTATGCTTTAATTCTTGCACTATGTGTTTGTTTGGTTAGTTATTTGAAACTTCAACATGTTTCTGTCTAATACATGCCTATATGGTCTCACCTAGTGGTAATTAATGAACAAAGTAATCTTAAGTGATGTGAAACCTTGTTTGATTCAGCTATATGTTCCATATTCTGAACATGTTTAGATATTGCAAGCATGTGTGGACAGTTTTGTCTGTAACCCAAGCATCCCTGCTTTTTTGTGATTGATTTAATTACTGGTATAGTAGTTATGTTCGAACCAGTACCAATCTGTTTGGATTCTGCTTGTCTAGGTGTAGTTCTGTTTCTGTTTGCTCCTGGAAAAAAACTGTTTTCTAAAACTGTCCCCTACCCCTTATATACTATTTTCAAACTTCTATTCTTAGTTATCTAGGTTCCTACCACCCCTAATGTGAGCACTGCCTAGGGTCATTGAGACTCCTTCGAACTTTGACGCATTAGGGATGGTCTTCCAATCTTCTACAAACTATTTCTTTGAGAAAAGTTCTGGTTTGAGCATTGCCCGGGGTCCCTGAGACCCTTGGGAACTTTGACACACCAGAAGCCTATTTTGTGTATCATGGATGGACTGCCCGTATACTTCAGATTTGCTTGAAGGCATGGTTTCCAGGTTAATGTTGGGCCTGCTAAGGCTCCCTATAGTATAGTGGACAATATGATGTAATTCATTTATATTGGGTTGTAATAATGTAAATATTTGTAATGAACATATATGGGGTTATTGTGGTGATTCCTATGTGCATACTACTAGTGATCTTGTCTATAGGATTTCCTTTGACTGTTTGTGATTCTAAATTTTTATACTTTTGCATACTAGAAATCCTACCTATAGGTTGTTCTGTCAATTCTGCATGTTTTACGCATATCCTCAATCTCAACGTGCATTAGACATCATGTAAATAGGATTCTTCTTTGTGTAAATTATTGAACTTGCTTGGCAATTTGTTAACGTTTCTGCCCACATAGATTCATGTCTATAGGAAATAAATAAATCAGCTCTAACACCTAGTAATTATGCCTATAAGAGTTAACTAATTCTGCAATTTAGAAAGCATGTCTGTAGGAAATGAATGAATAAGTTCTAACACCTAGAAATCATGCCTATATGAGTTAACTAATTCTGTAATTTAGAAAGCATGTCTATAGGAAATGAATGAATCAGTTCTAACACCTAGAAATCATGACTATAAGAGTTAACTAATTCGGTAAATTAGAAAGCATGCCTATAAGATCTAAAGAGATAAAAACCTGTATGTTAAAATCAGTAATTCGTTTATAAACTATGGTCTGTAATTAATGGTTTTAGAAACCATGCCTATAGGATTCCGCTCTGGTTATCACTTAGGCAAGCCTGTAGGGTAATTAAGAATGTTGGGTCTAAAAACTGTGATTTCTTCCTGCTTGAAATATGCCCAGATTTAGAGTTTTAACGAAAATCAGTAGGCAAACTGATAGGTGCCGTTGTTCGCTTTAATAAAGCTGTTATGTTATGTTCTGTTTATGGTCATCTAGATATCCTGCCTATAGGATCCTAAATCATTAAAGTTGTCTGTTTGAATTGCGTGCCCTTTATGTTTATTTGTGGAGGTTAACATGAGCCCTTATTTGCTCCTTATGTGACAGTCCTATCTGAAGTTTTGTTTGTCGCTTAGCTTTCTCATTATAAGCAACATAGGTCAGTCTAGAACTACCTTAAATAGAGGTCCTAAACACCTCCAGGACCATAGGTAAGGGACAGGTAATGCACGCATAAGGTTCAAATTAGAAGCTATTAGAACGCTTAGGGGAAAGTTACCAAGTATTGCATGGAAATGATCCTACAGGCTAAGAAACTTAGGACCCCTTTAATTCCTGCTTTAAAGTAATAGTTGTCTAAATCACTTTATTTTTCCTTTAAATACTAATTCGCTTAATTAAGTTCGGTCGGGACCCCACCGTTGTGGACCTCGAGGGGTGCCTAACACCTTCCCCTCAAAGTAATTTCGGCCCTTACCCGATCTCTGGTAATGCAAACTAGTATAATTTGAATTATTTGCTTTAGGTGCCCTAACGCACCATAATCCGTTAGGTGGCGACTCTTCAAACCTCATATCCCATCCCAAAGGGAAGGGAGTTGTCTAAGAAATGTCGAAACCCGATTCTGCGAGGAAAAAGGGGGCGCAACAACACATGTTTGTTACTGCCTATCTAGACACCATGTCTATAGGTTTTCAATTAATCGATCAACTAATTATTTCTATTGCTTTTAGTGCGCTGCTCCTTTAGATATCATGACTATAAGATTCTAATCAATTAATCAGTCATTTTGTTATTATCATACGTATACGATATGCCTATAGGGATAAAGTACATAAAATCAATTTCAGTTGTTAATTACTAGAAATCCTATCTATAGGACGTTGTCACCCGCCTAAGAAGCATGTCTATAACATCAGCACTGGCAATTCAGATAGTTTTATTGCCTCTTTACACCAACAATTTAGAAATCATGCTTGTAGGATTTGTAACGCCTTAATCTACATAATTCACTACTTGTATAATAGTGGAAATCGAAATCACCTAGAAATTATGCCTATAGGACTCAGTGATTCTAATACGTCTAAAAACTTACCTACCGCCAAACCTGCATGCGTGCAATCTATTATTTATGTGTGGAGGTTAAATTGAGCCTTTACTTGTACTTACGTGTAGTTCTACATGTTTTTTGCTAGTTTTATCATTTTAAGCATCCCAAGAAGAGTCTAGAACCACCCAAATAGAGGTCTAAAACCTCCTGGTCCACAGAGGTAGGACGGGTAGTGCACGTATAGGGTACGATCTCGAATTGAACTAGAGCGCCTTTAGGTAAACAACTTTAACATAGTAATTGGGTAACATGAGATAATAGTCTGTGCCTGCTGAATAATATGAGCGACCCCCACCTTAAGGGTGTTGCGAAGTATTATTTATGTTGCACGCGGTGATCCTTTAGGCTAAAAAACTTTGAACCCCCTTCTCTTTACGTACTTGTTCATCATAGCTATCAAGATTTTTGCTGGCTCACATGTTTTAATAAGACTCCACAACTTCTGAATTTTTGTTCTATTTGTTTGATAACCTAGCTTAATTACATAATCCACATTCTCTAAAGTTCAACCGGGACCCACAGTTATGGACCCCGAAAAGTGCCTAACACCTTCTCTTTGAGGTACTTTTAGCCCTTACCCGATCTTTGGTGGATTTGACTAGTCAAACAGAGTTATTTGCAAATAGGTGCCCTAACGCACCTCAAAATAGTTAGGTGACGACTCTTCTTTTTTAATACTTCCCTTAAAAGAGTTATTACACGTCAAAACACACTTTTCGTGAGAAAACGGGGTGCGACAACATGGCGACTCTACTAGGGATACTTAGGCTTTTACCATAATGAACTTGACTTATGTGGATTACTTTCTCTTATTTGTTTTAGACTGCTATTATATGCACATCCTTTCCCTTATTCACTTTTATTTGCTTTAAACTGCTATGACGTGCACATCCCTTCCCTTATTCTCCTTTATTTGTTGTTATGACATGTACGACCTCTTTCCATCTCCTTCATCTTGTCTAA
Organism: Nicotiana undulata; assembly: GCA_005239495.1. Taxonomy (NCBI): domain Eukaryota; kingdom Viridiplantae; phylum Streptophyta; class Magnoliopsida; order Solanales; family Solanaceae; genus Nicotiana; species Nicotiana undulata. The sequence continues at coordinate 5,131 of MDKH01172912.1, forward strand.
GACTGCTATATTATGACTCTCCCATCCCTATTTCCCTACCATGCTTCGTTACGTTCTTGCACACTTTCATGAGCTAAATTGACTTCTTTCTTTTGTCTTTCTTTTCTTTTCTCTTCTTTTCATGTTCACTTTACTATTTTATTTACTGCTTTACGTACTTTTATCGTGCAAATACTTGGCAATGTGTTATTATTTATTCATAAAGCATGCTCTGCATCATACTCCACTCGTGCCAATTATCAACATAGCGGCGCTTGATGAGTGGAAACGCTTTCCTGAAATCACCTTTTTTAAATAAAAAAGGCTTACTTGCAGTAGACTAGTCAATCAACGGTGCAGTCGACGATTCTGTGTCTTTCCCTCTCAAGTTGTCCACTTGGGAGTACCAGTCTATACCCCTCTAGAAACTCTAATCTAATTTGAAATGTATATGTATCATGCTAAACCTAGTACGGGTTGAAGCGTTGTTAACGTAACAACCCGCTAAGACGAGCCTTGTCCAAAGTCCGACGGGATTTCCACAATCCCAAAGGACACTATCATATTATGTGCATTCTTGGAGAAAATGTGCCAACATGTTGATCATTATTGTGTAAGTAGTCAAATCTGGAGGGGGAAAGGGCCAACCTTTGTTTGTTTGCAGAAAATGAAGCACGATATCCCCAGGTTCGGTAAGGTCCAAAACATCCCACCTTTGCTACTTGACTGGTGGAAATACCTTGCACCTTGTGACAAAAATCATGTGAGGAGAATACTTGGTGACCTGCCATCTTTGATGAATGTTTGACCAAATAGGGAATTGATTCAGGCTGCTACCATGTTCTGGGTATGAGAAAAGAGTTGTTTTCCGATTTGGCAATAAAGAAATAACTCCTCTCTTAGAAGAAATATGAGGCTTTGCCAAGTTTCAACGGGATAGTCCGAAATTACTGGTACCATAGAATTGCACTCCTTGCGGTTTTAAGAAAATGTTGGGTTTTAAGAAGAATGATGAACTTCTCTGTCTAAAGAAATCATACATCCCTTTTGAATTTCATTATGAGCGTTATGGGCATAGCAAATTGCATCGTTTTCACCTTGATGAACTCTCCATTACTTCCTTGGGTTGGGTGCACCGCCGGGTTTATGTGTTCATCATCTGCTTCTTGGGGTTGTTGATATTTCCAATGAAAGGAAGAAGGATTCATACTCGCTTTTCCATGGTCGCCAGGACATTGATGGATGGTATCGAGGGAAAAACTTATACCATCATCCCTCTGAGTTTAGCTGAGATGTACCACGCTCTAGATCGGTGCAAGCAGGGATTTGGACACTTTGAGGGTTGTAATCTATTGCTACACGTCTGGTTGCCAAAACACTTTTAGAGAGGAGAGTACCGTCAAGAGCTTCTGCGAAGGCCACTGAATGACTACATAGTCAACCATCACCCAAAGAAAGTGACGTTTACTGTGGACATGTTTGCACAACCTGGAAATGCTGTAAGTTGGGTGCGTTTCTTCAGCAATCTGACAGACGAGCACGTACATTGGATGTTTGAATATTTTTCTAGTAGTGAGCTCATCATCAGGTGAAGGGGGACTACTCATTTGGTACTGAGCGGGTTGCGAGGCATCTATCCTTATGATCTTACAAGGGTAATGAGACAAGCTAGAATGAAACAAGTCATACCCCAGGTCTCCAACATGGTCCAATACAAAGTAGATTTCAAGGGAAACGTCTTTCTATTCAAGTTCGAGGCGCAACATATGTGGAACCAAAAGATAATTGTGGAAGTAGAAACTATCGAGCCAGACAGGTATCACGCTGGTCACTGGAAGACGACATAAAGGATAGGATCATAGATGAAGTGGTTAAGGCATAAGTTAAGTACAAGAGGCTATGCAAAAGGGTGTTTGAGTTTGAAGCTAAACATCTGGAGCAGCAAAAAGTGAACATGGAGGCGATAAAGGAATGGAAGGAGATCGCCAATAAGTCAATAGAAAGATTGGAATAATTTGAACAAGGACTGATGAAACTAGAAGGGAAGATGAGAAAGAGACTCTTGGACAGTCAAGGCATGAACGATGACGAATGAGGAAATTTGGTTAAAGCATACTTACTGCTTGATATGCGCGATCTTGGATACCCGATTGATGGGGTCAAAATATCCAAGTATGGAGAAGGTCCCGCAAACCACTACATATCACACCCCTCAAAATGCACCGCCACCCCCTCCTAATCCCCTAAACTCGATCAACGACCATCCACATACCCAAGTTCCGGGAACTCATCAAAGCAACACGATATATGTGGAAACCTTACCCCATACCCCGCAACAAACCCTATACATACCCAAATCGACTGAAAAAAACTTTCTCATTAGAAACATGGGAGAGGATCTCAAGAAGATCATAGGGAGAGTCCAGAGTGTTGAAGGTGGTAAAGGCGTTGAAGGTTTAAACTATGAGGACCTATGTATTCAGTCGGATGTTGAACTATATGAGGGTTACAAACCTCCCAAGTTTGAAATGTTCGATGGTACCAGTGATCCGAAGATGCATCTGAGAACATACTGCGACAAGCTTGTAGGGGTGGCAAGAATGAACAAATATGCATGAAACTGTTCATGCAAAGCCTTATAGGAGACTCTTTGTCTTGGTATATCAGTCAAAACCCAAAGAAGTGGGTTAGTTAGGTGAGTATGGCATAATATTTCAGGGATAGATACAAGTTCAACACGAAAAATGTGCCAGACGGTTTCTACATTCAAAACCTCAAGAAGAAACCGACATAAACCTTAGCGGAGTATGCTACTCGTTGAAGATTAGAAAATTCAAAGGTAAGGCCGACACTTGAAGAAGAACAAATGAACAAGTTCTTTGTCAGAGCTCAAGACCCGCAATATTATGAAATATTGATGGTTATTGAAAATCACAAGTTCTCCGACATCATCAAGCTAGGAAAAAGAATAGAATAAGGAATTAATAATGGGATGGTAACCAATTTCGAGGCACTGCAGTGTCACGACCCCAAATCCTAACAAGTCGTGATGGCGCTGATCATGGAACTAGGCTAGCCACTATCACATAACTACACAATTCTTTTAATAAAATTTCTCAAAATCATTAATAATATTTCATAGTAATTATAAAATTTCTCTAAGTCTTTAACAAAGCATAATATTATCTAACAGTCTAAACTATTCCCCAGAACTGGAGTCAACTGATCACGAGCATCTAAGAATAATACTAACACTGCTAATGTCATAAAACACTATCTCATAACAAAATACTAAATACTGAAGGAAGGAAGGGAAATGGAGAAGCTGTGGACGCTGAACAACTACCTCGAAATCCCGAATGCTGACGATGAACGAACTCAGATGGCTACTGCTCAGATTCAGTACCTGGATCTGCACACAGAGGTGCAGAGAGTAATGATGAGTATGCCAACTCAGTAGTAATGAAAACAAATCAAGTTTGAAGATAAGAATCACACAGTACCAAACATCAATTCACAAATAGTAAAATACTGAGTCTTAATAAAGCAAACATCTAGTACATATGTTTGAAAATCCGTTTCCGTAAAAATCCTTTGAACAAGTATATTCTCAAATGTTTCTCGGTAAACTCCCAAAAATCTCAGTATGAAAATTAAAGTGAATCATAATCAAAAGCTCATCAAAATATCATTATAAACTGCCCCTCAGGCCAAATCATCATTCATAATCAGTCACTCAACACCTCACCATCACTCAGTAACAGTCACTCAGCACCTCACAGTCACTCATACCTCCCAATCACTCGTCACTCGGCACTCAGCACTCGCACTCAATAGGTACCTGCACTCACTGGGGGTGTGTACAAACTCCGGAGGGGCTCCTACAGCCCAAGCGCTATAAACTGCCAAATTATGGCGTCAATCACTCAGGCACTCGGCCTTTCTCATATAACAAATATCCTCACAATATTGGCCCTCAGCCTCACCTAGTCAGACACTCTCAACATGCCACTCGGGCCATAAATAAATGGGGTTCTTGACCCAAAACAACATTTCATTTCAAGAAATGATAATATCACAAATCTGAGTGTCAAACAATTTAACAAGAAAGACTGAGTGTGAAATCATATTTATTAAGTGAGGAGTATTAGAAAATATCCCCCAAGGGGTTTAAATAGAGCAGCACTAGGCCCCAACTGTGGCTTATAGCCCAAATATATCAAGAACATAGTAATACTATAAACATATGCTTTAAAAGCAGTTTCGCAACTCCATAGTTTCCTCAAAAGGAACATATTTTCAAATTTCCAATTCGTGCACGCCCCACACTCGTCATCCAGTGTGTGCGTCACTTCAAAACCGTGAAAGGATGTAAAGTACGGGGTTTCATACCCTCAGGATAGGATTTAAATACATTACTTACCTCAAACTAGCCCGAAAAGCTACTCCGCAACACGCTTGCCTCTCGAATCAACTTCTGAGTGCTCCAAATCTATCAAGTTTAGATTTTTAACATCAAGATATGATAGGGGGATGAAACCCAATAGAGAAATATCAACTTTATGCACAATTCCCGAAATTATCCAAAACCTGACCCCGGTCCCACGTGGGTGCACTGTAGGCACAAATAAATCTTTGCAATCAGGAGGTATTTCAAAGAATAAAGAAGTGGGTGCCATTATGGTAGCCCAGGGCCCTAAGTCTCCCCTCACATACCAAATACCTCCATCCACATATCAACCTTCACCTCCTAAATACCAATACCCTGTCACCTATCATACCTACAATACTCAACCTGCATATTACGATTCACCTCCACCCGCCCGCTAAAACTACCCAAAGCCACGCCCAAATTTTGACCGCAGACCTCTTAGAAAATATACCCCAATTGCTGAACCCATAGACTAATTGTGTGAGAGACTGAAGGCCGCTGGTTATGTTACCCCTATTACCTTCGTTGTTGTGGAGAATCCTTCCCAATGGATCAACCCCAACAAAAATATGTGCTTATCATTCAGGCATGAAAGGTCATACCATTGAGGAATGTCGCACGTTGAAAGACAAAATTCAGAGGCTAATCGACACTAAGGTTATACAAGCAAAGGAAGTTGCACCAAATGTTCGCAACAACCCTATCCCAGATCACAGAGGTGAGGGAGTGAACGTGATAGAAACTGATGACGAGTGGGATCAAAAAGGATCCATCGAACTGATTTTATAGGGAGATGCTCCTAAAACATCTCTCATCACCCTCACCCAGTTGTGGTTCAAACCCAAGCGCCATTTGAAGTTGAGGTAGCTACACCGTTCACCGTGATGGTATTACCCACACCATCTTACCAGTATGTTGACGTCTCGTGGGATTATGTTGGGGAAGCAAGAAGGAAGGGAAAAGCCAAAATGGAAGAAACAGATGCCGCACGAGGTATGGATAGAACTTGCAAAGTTTACACACTTGATAATATGGGAGGAATGAGCAAAGAATTTGTAGCTAAGTCGTCTGTTGTCGAGACTGGCACTGATGATCTCTAGAAGAAGATACAAGCAAGGGAGTACTCTGTTGTTGACCACTTGAACAAAACTCGCGCTCAGATATCCATCTTATCGTTGTTGCAAAACTCAGACGCACACATGAATGCTTTGATGAAGGTGTTGAGTGAAGCTTATGTACCCGCCGACATCACTAGTGGAGATATGGATAACATGGTCGGGCAAGTATTGGAGAGAAACAAAATCATTTTCCACAAAGATGAATTACCACCAGAAGGACTGAGTCAACACAGGGAATTGCACATCACTGTGAAATTCGAAGATAAGTTCATCGCTAGGGTCTTGTTAGATGGAGGTTCGAGTCTTAACATATGTTCATTGACAACTCTAAAGAGACTGGGTAAAGGCCTGCAGGAGATACGAATGAGAAACCTGAATGTGAAGGCGTTTGACGGATCTTAGATAGACACCATTGGAGAAATCAACGCTCAATCTACAGATGGGTCCAACTTGGTTTGATGTCGATTTCCAAGTGCTAGATATATCTACTACTTACAATCTATTGTTGGGACAGCCATGGATACATGCAGCCGGGGTAGTGGCTTCAACTCTGCACCAGGATGTGAAGTTTGAGTGGAATCATCAGGAGGTGATCATTCATGGAGATGGGAGCAACCCCATCTACATCAAAAGTTGGGTGGAGAAACATATCATCTCATTGAACGGGTTAACACAATTGAAAAGAACCGATGATGGAGCAACAAGATAGAAAGCATACTGTTGTGGACGGGGTATGAACCAGGCAAGGGTATCAGCAAAAAGCTTCAAGGGATCACCAAACCCGTACAACCACAGTACCATGGCACGACTTTTGGACTCGGATATGAATACACATGGCAAGAATATCAGGATTGGACACCACCATGGTGTGCTCTTTATTATCCACTGGAACAACCCCTACCACCTATGCACCAGACATTCCATCAGGCTGATATGATGTGGGGATATGAGGAAGATGAGGTTTTAACTGGCATTAGGAAGATGTTTCTAGATGAAGAAGACACGGACTGCAGTGCAATTGTTGAGGAGGAGGATCTAGAAAATGATATAATACCTGAGTAAATCGTTAGAGAAGCAGAGAACTTTGAATACAAACCGAAGTCTAATTTGGAGGAAATTGAGGGCGTTAACTTAGGGAATTTTGAAACAATCAAGGAAATGTGTATAAGCATTCATATATCACTGTCAGAGAAAGAAGAGTATATCTGATTCCTAAAGGAGTATGTGGACATCTTTTCATGGTCCTACGACGATATGACTGGTTTAAGCACATTCATAGTAGCTCACAAGCTACCCACCAATCCTATGTGTCCTCCGGTGAAACAGAAGCTCAAAACGTTCAAGCCACATATGAGTTTGAAGATAAAAGAGGAGGTCACCAAGAAAATCAAATCCAAGGTTCTCCGAGTGGTCCAATACCCAACCTGGTTATCCACCATTGTGCCAATTCCGAAGAAAGATGGGAAAGTTAGCATATGTGACGATTACCAAGATTGAATAGAGAAAGTCTTTAAGGATGATTTCCCACTGCCCAACATACATATACTAATTGACAACTGCGCTAGCATGAACTCCAATCCTTTGTGGATTGCTTCTCAAGATACCATCAGATTTGGATGGATGAAGAGGACGCCAAAAAGGCCGCCTTTATCAAACCATGGGGGAATATATTTGTTACAAGATGGTGCCATTTGGTTTGAAGAATGCTGGGGCCACCTACATGAGGGCCATGATGATTATCTTCCACGACATGATACACAAGGAAATAAAGGTGTACGTGGATGATGTTATCATCAAATCTAAAAGGAGTTCAGATCACATAGAAAATTTTGAAGAAATGTTTTGACCGACTTCGAAAATAAAATTTGAAGTTGAATTCTACAAAATGTGCCTTTGGGTCCTGCTGGAAAGTTGTTAGGTTTCATCATCAGTCGCCGAGGTATTGAGTTAGACCCATAAAAAATCAAAGCTTTCCAGGATTTGCCACCTTCAAAGAATAAGGAAGATGTGATGAGTTTTCTAGGGCACCTAAACTATATCAGTTGTTTTATAGCACAATCAAGAGTGATATGTGAGCCAATCTTCCGAATGCTGAGGAAAGATGCTGTAACAAGTTGGACCAAAGAATGCCAGAAAGCCTTCAACATAATCAAGGAGTATTTATCCAAACCACCCGTGCTGGTATCCCCAGAAACAGGAAGACCATTGCTACTTTATTCGTCCATGTTAGATGGAGATTTTTGTTGTGTTCTGGGACAACATGATGAAACTGGAAGGCAAGAGCATGCGATATATTATCTGAGTAAGAAGTTCACGTCTTATGAGGCCCGGTACTCTTTGTTGGAACGCATCTATTGTGTTTTGACATGGATTGCCTAGAAATTAAGACATTATTTTTGTGCATACACTACATATCTCATATCAAGGATGGATCCGCTAAAATACATCTTTCAGAAACCCATGCCTACGGGTAAGTTAGCAAAGTGGTATATATTGCTAAGTGAGTTTAACATCGTCTATGTAACTCATAAGGCATTCAAAGGGTAAGCATTGGCGGATCACTTGGCAGAAATCCCGTAGACGGATAATATAAACAATTGAAAACGTATCTTCCCGACGAGGAGGTGTCATTTGTAGGAGAAGATATCATCGAGGCGTATGTGCTTGGAGGATGTTCTTCGACGGAGCATTAAACTTCAAAGGAGTGACTATCACAGCTGTCTTAGTATCATAATCGGTCAACATTATCTGGTATCCACAAAACTCAGGTTTTCGTGCACCAACAATATGGCAGAATATGAGGCTTGCATCTTGGGACTCAGGTTTGCCATTGACATACACATTCAGGAGTTGTTGGTAATCGGAGATTCAGATATGTTGGTGCACCAGATTCTAGGAGAATGGGCTACAAAGAACACCAAAATATTTCCATATTTGCTCTGTGTACACGAGTTGATCAAGAGGTTCACAAAGATAGAGTTCAAACATGTTCCAAGGGTTCATAATGAGTTTTCAGATGCATTAGCCACTTTGTATTCCATGATACAACACCCAGACATGAATTTCATCGATCCTATCCCAATAGGAATTCATAAGCAGCAAGCTTATTGTGCTCATGTTGAAGAAAAGTTTGATGGAAATATGTGGTTCCACGACATCAAAGAATACTTGGAAAAGGGAGAATATCCAGAAAGTGATACCCATACTCAAAAGTACACACTTCGAAGATTGGCCAACCATTTCTTTCACGCGGGGGGGGGGGGGATTCTGTATAAAAAGACTCCTGATTTGGGTTTGTTGCGATGCTTCGATGCCAATGAGGCATCTAGATTGCTTGAGGAAATACATGGATGAACTTGCGGACCCCACATGAATGGTTTCGTCCTGGCCAAGAAGATATTAAGAGTAGGGTATTTTTGGATGACTATGGAAACATACCGCATGAAATATGTTAAAAAGTGTCACCAATGCAAGATACATGCTGACATGATACGGGTACCACCCAACGAACTTAATGCAACAAGTTTGGCTTGGCCCTTCTCCGCTTGGGGTATGTATGTCATCGGACCAATCGAGCCTGCTACTTAAAACAGACATAGGCTTATTCTGGTGGCTATAGACTACTTTACAAAATGGGTTGAAGCCGCATCCTATAAGGCTGTAACTAAGAAGATTGTAGCAAATTTTGTTCGGGACCTCATCGTTTGTCGATTTGGAGTACCTAAGTCAATCATTATTGACAATGCTGCCAATCTCAATAGCGACTTGATGAAAGCCACGTGCGAAACATTCGATCAACCATCGAAACTCTAGAACATACAAACCATAAATGAACAGAGACGTAGAGGCCACCAACAAGAACATCAAGAAGATATTGAGGAAAATGGTAGATAATTACAAACAGTGGCACGAAAAGCTACCATTTGCTTTGATTGGGTATCACACCACAGTTCGTACCTCAACTCGGGCAACCCCTTATCTACTGGTCTATTGTACTGAATTCGTTATCCCCCCCGAAGTGGAAATCCCTTCTTTATCAATCATACAAGAAGTCGATATCACCGACGCAGAATGCAAAAGAATGAACACAGTATGTCACAGTCAACTTTACTAGAATAGAATGGCAAGAGCAAAAAGGTCAGGTAGAGACAATTCACACCGGGGCATTGGTACTGAAACAGATCTTCACACATCAGGATTACGCAAAGGGGAAATTTTCACCAAATTGGCAAGGCCCTTACATGGTTCACCGAGTACTGATAGGAGGAGCACTTATACTTGCAGAAATGGATGGAGAGATTTTGCCAAAACCTATAAATTTGGATGCAGTCAAGAGATACTATGTTTAAGATTTTGTCTGCACTTTCTATTTGGTGTAACTGAACTACGCTTGACCTGATTTTAAGAGGGGACACATAGGCAGCCCTAAAGGTTCGGTCACATCATAATAAAATCTTCATTCCCCCCATGTAAAAAGCTAGGGCAAGATCTCGAGTTTGCCCGATCTCATTATGTTTTGAACCGCCAAGGAATGTATCGTCAGAAGTACGCACTTAAACTGGAATCGCCAAGGAATCAAGGAGGTTGCAATGTCTCAAAAATGCATCACAATCATCAGTTCATCAAAATTATTTGATCTCGTGCATTATCACATATTTCAAACAACTATAATTATACAAATAATTTGCAAAATGCATGCATGTTTCTAGAAATTTTATTTCTATGGTAGCCAGATATTACCTAGGGTGACTCAAGAAGGATCTCAAGACACGATTAAAGGTGAAACAAGGAATCAATAGCACGAACCAACCTTCCCCCTCGCCAAAACTCACGATTTTCTTTGGACACAGTCACAATGAACATAAAAGGAACATCCACACAACAAGATCAGTATCTTCACACCAAGAAGAATCGCCAAACGCAAACACATCAAGCTAAGAAATGCTTTACTCTCTCACAGTTATTCATTGTTTTTATTGCATAGGGCTAAGCACTGCCCTCATCATCGCATAAGGCTAAACACTGCCTTCTTTGTATGAGACTAAACATTGTCTCCATATTTTGCATGAGGCTAAGCATTGCCTCCATTATTGCATAAGGCTAAGCACTGACTTTACTTGCACGAGACTAAGCACTGTCTCAATTCTTTGCATGAGGCTAAACACTTCCTCCATATTGCATGAGACTAAGCATTGTCTCTATTCCTTGCATGAGGTTAAGCATTGCCTCCACATTTCATAAGGCTAAGCACTACCTTTTCTCTGCATGAGACTAAGCATTGTCTCCATTTCTTGCATGAGGGTAAGCACTGCCTCCATTATTACATAAGGCCAAGCCGTGCCTTTCCTTTGCATGAGACTAAGCATTGTCTCCACATCTTGCATGCACTGCCTCCATTATTGCATAAGGCTAAGCACTACCTTTCCTTTGCATGAGGCTAAACACTGTCTCCATTCCTTGCATGAGGCTACGAATTTCCTCCATTATCGCATAAGGTTAAGCATTGCCTTTCCTTTGCATGAAAATAAACATCGTCTCCATTCCTTTGCATGAGACTCACGACCCTTATCTCCTCTCTATCCCGGGCAAGCATGCCCTCCACTCTCCTAGCAATACTCACGACCTGCTGATAAGAGATGTCCATCTCTAACTCCCTGGCCATACTGGTCCTGATACTGGGGTGGAGCTCTTCAATGAAGCGGAGAACCCTCTCCCTAACTGTAGCAACCAAAGCCGGTGCATGTCGGGCTAACTCACTGAAACAGACTGCCTACTTTGACACAGTCATAGAACCCTGGAGCAGCTGCTCAAACTCCGCGCGCCAAGCATCTTTAAGGCTATGAGGGACATACTCACGCAAAACCATATCTGAGAACTGAGTCCAAGTGAGTGGCGCGCCAAGCATCTTTAAGGCTCTGAGGGACATACTCACGCAAAACCATATCTGAGAACTGAGTCCAAGTGAGTGACGATGCCTCCTCCGGACTACTCATCTCATAGGCACACAACCATTGATAGGCTACTCCTCTTAGCTGGAAAGTGATAAAAGAAACCACACTGTCTCCGCTATGCCCATAGTACGGAGAATACAATGACTCTCCTCTAGAAAGTCCTGAGCATCCTCTGAAGCTAATCCGCTAGAAGTAGGTGGGTGGTACTTCTTGTACCTCTCAAGTCTAAGCTGCTCTGCCTCAGAAGAAGTTACCCTGGTCTTAAGTTGAACCGGAACCACTGGTGGCATAGGAATAAACTCTAGGGCCTGATCAACCTGGACCCTCTGCTCAGAAGTATGGGCTGCGGGAGTCTGTGCCCCTCCCCTAGCCTGAGATGTGGCGGGAGCTAGCGGAATCAGTCCAGCTTGAGCTAAAGTGTTGAACATGCTCATAAACTAAGCGAGAGTTTCCTAGAGGGCTGGAGCAAAAAATGGAACCTCTGGTGCCGGCCCTCCAGATGGAGCTGCTAGAGGCTCCTCTGTCGCAGCTCACGCAGGTTCTCTGGATGCACCGCGTGGTCGTCCTCTACCCCAGCCTCGCCCTCTAGCGGCTTTGGCAGGGGGCTCGGGTGCGTGATTGTCGGATCTGTCGGTATGGGTCCTCACCATCTGTGAAAAAGAATATAATAGAGAATTTTAGAATTTGATGTGAATAACTCGCGCAATAAGGAAATCAAAGAAGTATATTGTTCTTACCAGTTCCATAGCCTTCCAAAGATAAGTATGTATGTATTCGTACTGATCCGTGAGACTCTAATAAACTTGCTTGTGTTTCACGACACCTATGAACCTAGATCTCTGATACCAACTTGTCACAACCATTTCTCCCCCCGTAAGTCGTCGTGACGACACCTAGTCGCTACAACTAGATAATATATACTGATAAGAATGCCGCTCGACTTGTACAAGTAAAACCAACACTCGAATACACCCAAAACCCGAAAATCACGAGTTACAAGCTCTAAGAAATTCTGTCTGACTGTCTCCTATACATAGTGTCTAAAAGGGATAAATGAGGGAAAACAATATGAGGGATAGAGGGGGACTCCGAGGATTTGCGGGCACGAGCAGATGTACCTTGAAATCTCCTAGTAAGCAGCTGCAACTACACTAGTGATGAGGCGGGTAAGATGTACCCGGATCTGCACATGAAAAACATGTGCAGGATGGGCGTGAGTACACCACAATGGTACCCAGTAAGTAGCAAGCCTAATCTCGGTCGAGTAATGATGAGGTCAGGTCAGGGCCCTACCGGAACATATATATATATATATATATATATACTTAAATGTAACAAGGAAGAATCATAGAAAAACAATAGCTCAGAACACAACAGTTCAACAGGGGATCTCCCGAGATACCGTCTCGTAGTCCCAAACGTAAATGTGCAGGGGGATCTCCCAGAATACTGTTCCGTAGTCCCAAAGTAAATATGCAGCCAAATAACGGAATTCAATAGATACGGTACGAAATATTACAATTTAACCTAATTACAAGTTAAGGAAAGCAGGTAAAACCACTAAAACATGCTGCACTTAGTTCAAGTAAACAGTTAAGGCAAGTAGGCATGCATTCTTAGTCTAACAGGATGCTATACATGCTAATAAGGTCAAATAAGAGGAAAGACATGCTACTATTTAGTGAAAATCGGGGTTTTAAACAATTAGCCCATGTACGTACTCGTCACCTCACGTACACGACACTCATATATATAAAAAATACCAAATCCTAAGGGGAGTTCCCCCACACAAGGTTAGGCAAGCCACTTACCTCGAACCAAGCTCAAATCAATCCGAAATAACGCTCTTCCAACTAATATCTGACTCCGAATGGCCATAATCTAGCCAAAACCAATTACATAACATAAATATAACTACAAGAAGCTAATCTAGCAAACAGAATCAAAGTTAAAGCAAGAAATTGGAAAATCGCTCAAAAAGCCTCCCCAGGCACACGTCCTGGAATCAAATAAAAGTTACCAAATAAGAACACCCATTCACTCGCGAGTTCACTCGTGCAAATATTATCCAAATCCGACTCCTAAATCCCACTCAAAACTCAGAATTTCATTTGGGGAACTTTCCCCCCATTTTCCCCAACTTCCTCACTCAAATTCCTTAATTAGATGAAGAATACAACAATATATTGATAGAATATAATAAAAATCGAGTTAGGAATCATTAAAACCAATAGTTTCCTCTGAATATCCTTCAAAATTTCTCCCAAATACGATTTCTCCAAGTCCCAAAATGAAAATGAGATCAAACCCTCGAAATTCCCTTTTTTCTTCCCAGTGATTTTCGTTTTTGCCACCCTAGAACCACATCTGCGGTCCCGCACCTGCGGAATTTCCATTGCAGATGCATATTTCACTTAAGGTACCTCGTCCTCTTCAGCGATCAAAAGGTTGCACCTGCATGTGCGCACCTGCGGACCTTTGTCCGCTTCTGCGGTCCCAGACCGCTCCCGCAATCCCTCACTCGCATCTGTGGGCATTGCATATGCGGAAGTCATTTCGCACCAGCGACCACAGAACACCCTTCCAAATTCCGCTTCTGCTCTTGGTCATCCGCACATGCAGTTCCCCCACCGCAAGTGCAAAAACACTAGAACCAGCACACCAGAAATTCTTCTAAGTCCAAGTTTTCACCCGTTAAGCACCCGAAACTAACCCGAGGCCTCCGGGACCTCAACCAAACATACCAACCAATCCTAAAACACTATACGAACTTAGTTGAGCCTTCAAATCACATCAAACAATATCAAAAACACGAATTACACCTAGATTCAAGCCTAATGAACTTTGAAATTTTTTAATTATACAAACGACATCGAAACATATCGAATCTCGTCCGAATGACCTCAAATTTTACACACAAGTCAAAAATGACACTACAAACCTACTCCAACTTCCACTATCCCATTCTGAACCCGATATCAAAATTTCCACTGCCGACCCAAAATCTCCAAAATTCCAACTTTCGCCAATTCAAGCCTAATTCTACTACGGACCTCCAAGTCACATTCCGTACATGCTCCTAAGTCCCAAATCACCTAACTGAGCTGAAGGAACCATCCAAATTCGAATCCGAGGTCGTTTACACACAAGTCGACATCCACTCGACTTTCCAACTTAAACTTCCAATTAAGAGACTAAGTGTCTCAATTCACTCCGAAAACTAAAACGAACCCTCCAGGGAAGACACAATAGCATAATTAGATACGGGGGAAGCAATTAATATAGGATCGGGGCTCTAACTCTCAAATCGACCGACCGGGTCGTTACATGGTCCAATAATATCAGGTACAGTAAGAAGGTGAACAAATATGAGGCAGAGTAAATAAACAAAATAAACAAGTATAAATGTGTGGTACAAATCTCCTCTTTACAATAAACTCGAGATCTCAATTAGCAAATTCCTCCTCATCCGTAGCATATATATATAAGTATAATGGACCTCACCAAATAGGTTGTTATAATTCAAATCAGGAAAAACCAACAGGTATACTGGCTTCTCGCCAAATATTATGCACCATTCCATGAGGATATTTTATAGAAATGCCGAGGCGTATGGCCCGATCCCATCATAATATGTGCACCGTCGAGGGTTGTACCGCACGAACCATAGATGCATCTATTAAACTGCCGAGGCGAACGGCCCGTTCCCATGAGAGTGTGGTACATAAATCCTGCCGAGGCGAACGTCCCGATCCCGTTAGAATAAGAAGCTTAAACGGGTCCTTGACCCCCACTTAAGAATAAACGTGTGAGTTATAATTTTTTGGGAAAATAGTTCGAGGAAAACACATATTGCGTGAGAATTCCGTAAGAGGAACACCATTATTCTATGGCAAATCATGAAACTCCCGAAATCTCTACAATAGAAAGTCTATCACTCTACGCATGTCTAGTCTCAAATTGTTACATGCAATAAAGGAATCTAATAAGCAAGAGACAACTCAAATAGTACAGTTATAGCATGGAGTGAACCTGAGTCTACCCGGGCAATAACATGAATATAGCTACGTACGGACTCTCGCCACCTCGTGCGTACGTAGCCCCCACAACAAGTAGCAAATATCAATTACAACACCTAGGGTGTAGTTTCCCCCTCACAGAGTTAGGCAGAAGACTTACCTCGCTCCGAAGTTCCATAACCGGCTCCAACGCTGCTCTAAAACCTAAAACCGGCGCCCGTCGCTCCAAAACTAGTCACACAATGTGCAAACCAATAAAATATACTCTAATACTCATAACAAATCGATTTAAACAAATTTCAACCCCGTTAGAAAATTCGATAAAGCAACCCTCGAGCCCAGGTTCCTAGATTCCGAAATCTTTCGAAGATAAACATTACCCATAACGTTACTAACTCAAATATATAATTTATTCCTTTTCCATTTCCAAATTCGTGGTCTAATCCCATTTTTATCAAAACCCTAGGTTTTCCACAAAACCCCCATAAATCCCACCATTTTCCATGTTAAATCTACTTATGATTTGTATATTTAGCTAAAGAATTGATAGGGATCACTTACCTATTGATGTTGATGATACTCCTCTCAAAATGCTCTAAAAATCGCCTTAGTCCAAGTGAGAAATTAGGGAAATAAGCTAAGACCCGAAATAAAAACTCTTGCACCAATCGCAAATGTCGCATTTGCGACATCTTGTTCGCAAATGCGATGATCGCAATTGCGACATAAGCATCGCAAATGCGAAACAGAGCCACCCCTGCCAAGGTCACATTTGCGACCAAAATCTTTGCAAATGCGAAGAGGGCAGTTTCGCAAAAGCGATAAAATGTTCGCAAATAGGATCCCCTCAGACATCCCATCCTAAAAAATGCGAACTCCTCCCTCGCAAATGAAAGTTCGTAAATGTGATTAAAGCCTCACATTTTTGAGACCTGCAACCCAGACCAGAAATCAGCAGAACTAGCAACAACAGTTCCAAAACAACTCAACTTGATCCGAAACCACCCCGAAACACACCCGAGGCCTCTGGGACCCCGTCCAATCACACCAACCAGTCCCATAACATAACACGGACCTGCTCTAGGCTTCAAATCACATTAAACAACATCAAAATCATGAATCGCACCCCAATTCGATCATAATGAACTTTAGAACTTCAAACTTTTACATTCTATGTTGAAATCTATCAAATCACGTCTGACTGACCTTAAATTTTGCACCCAAGTAACATTCGATATTACATACCTATTCCAACTTCAGGAATCAGAATCTGACTATGATATTAAAAGTCCACTCCCGGTCAAACTTTCTAAAAACCTTCAACTTTCCAACTTTCACCAAATGACCTAAGAACCTCCAACTCCACATCCAAACGTGCTCCTAAGATAAGAATCACCATACGGAGCATACCCAGTATCGGGATCCCAAACGGACATCGATAAAATTGAAATACACTTCAACCCAAATTGATGAAAGTCTTTCAAAATGCCAACTTTCCAATATGGGCACCGAAACGCTTCCGGGTCACCCAAAAACCCATCTGGACATATGGCCAAGTCCAAAATCATCATACGAACCTGTTGGAACCTTTGAATCCCGATTTTGAGGTTGTTTACTCAAAAGTCAAACCATAGTCAATTCTTCCAACTTAAAGCTTCCGAAATGAGAATTTTCTTCCCAAATCAACTCCGAACTTCCTGAATTTCAATTCCGACCACGCGTACAAGTCATAATACCCAAAGTGAAGCTACTTAAGGCCTCAAACCTCGGAATTACGCGCAAGATCTCAAAACGATTGGTCGAGTCGTTAAATTCTCTCCCACTTAAACATATGTTCGTTCTCGAACGTGCTAAGAGCTGCTATAGGGTTGTCCGAAATCATTGTTTAACCCCTTGAGCACCTACCCGTGCTACCACAACCCAGCTGAGCACATTAGCTCAGGCCAGTCTGAAGATTCCCCCTTTATTTTGTCTAAAAGCCTTAGAGCAAAATTCCAACACTCGAAATTCTCTACCAGTCCTGTTTCCAACATACGAACACCGTATCAATCACCACACGATGTACCAATACATGATTGAATACCTTTACTGAATTTCCACCATGCACCACATAATTCACATGACCATAATAACATCCTCTGACAACAATAACCAAAATCCCATGAATCCGATGCCCACAACACACCTCATGACGCATATAGGTCCTATTTCCAAATTCTTGCAATACTACCATGACGGAAGAGATGAGTAGAAACTCATAACCACCTGCCGAATCACGATTTATGGAGTCTCTCCTCCTGACAAGAACAATTACTTCATTCTGTACTAAATAATGATATTTTCTCTTTAATGTGCCTCATATAAATCTGATCCCACTGATCACAGGTCGAATAATCTCATCTCACCTAGTACAAGCTGCTTCGGCAATAAACCACCGCAAACACAATCTAAGATTTCATATGACGCCATCAATGCGCCAATAAGCTACAACCTAAATGTGACACATGAGGAAACACGAACTCTAGAAAAGGACTATCCAGCCTGCATAACGAATAAAACGGCCATCAAATACTATGAGCCTTTCTCAGAGGTAAGAAACAGGACACACAAAATGAATATAAGGATCGGTGCTTAACATCTCACTGTTGCGGTGTGCAACACGATCCACACATGATACCATTGCAGCGTGCAACCCGATACAAACAACATACTCATGGCAGCATGCCACCCGATCCAACCATATACTCGTGGCGGTGTGCCACCCGATCCACATATTACAATTAATAGGGAGATACCTATCAAGCCAAAATTCCTATACCTACGAAATACCCGAATATATCGACCACGAACACACCAAATGCAAGATATAACCCTGGGGAGACGGATAGTGCCATACGCTACAAAACCTAAGCACAACTAGGGTGCAATAAATGACCTGCATCTCGAGAGCCATCTTGATCATATAACACCACAAGTTACACGGGATCACAACACATGTGCAAATAAACAAGACACCTCACAACCGACCTGGCATACAAAAGATTACACGAAATAGCTCACGTCAGAAATAACATCCAAGGCCTGAAAACTCCTCCGCAAGCAACTCTAAGCTGAAATGAACCCATCCAGTCAGTATAGAGCACACATTCAGATTTTGATCCATCCACTGACCTCAAGTCAATTCTGATCGTATCGTACCGGGCTGATAACCTTTCAAGGTTCCACTATAACCTTTTTCCATGACACATAAGAACAAACGTCAAATACGGAACAAACTCACACGGTCCACAACCCTCGGAATAGAATGCCCCTCAGGTATAAACTCTCTCACATTAGCGATTGTACCATATTCCCATACTTTGTTTTAATCTTTAATCAATCAAGTGACTACATGTCACACTTATAAAATCTTCCCGTGGGATACGCTCCCACGACCTTCCACACCAGGTAACAAATCTGCACCTCCATACCACCATCCGCACTAATGTTGTAAAGCTAATCAAGAATCCGAAATCAATACACAAAGCCTCTTACACAGGACACCGATCGCAGGTGACGTTAAAGACACTACCAACTTACTCTAACCATCTAAATCCTTCGTTGCTCATCCGATCTCGTGATATTCTTGTCAACACCAAACTGCAACCTTAATCCTCAACTTCCAATTTCCATGCCGCTCACTGCACCTAACATGCCAATACGCGAGAGTACAAGAATCCACCATAACTCCTAAACCACAAATAGATAATCACTTCATCATATAGAAACCTTTTACTTAGCTCATTTCAGAAGAACCAATGCAACACAACTGAATTCTCAGACCGCGGGAAATACAAACCTCATGTCGCGATCTAAACCGCCATGACTCTTCTGGAGCCCATTTACTCAACCTAGTCCTTAGAACCAAATACCTCCCAAATCAATCAAATTATGGTGGTTGTCAAGCCTCGCACATACTGCCTCAAATCACATATATAACTAAACACGCTGAAGGAACTAATCACGACCACAATCATGTCGATTCAACCATTACTAGCCGACCCGTCTTCTTCCAATTTATTTTCAAGTTGCGTTAAAAATAACAATATCTCCATTCATTAGCGTAACAAAACCCAACAACACAATCGAGTGACCTAATCCACGAGACCACATCGTCTCAATACCCATGAACCATCTCATATTCTTCTTAAGCGTACAATAGCCTCGCCAACTGGTACACCCATTCTACAAGTCCTTTCGTGAATCCAAAGCTACTTATTCCCTTTTCCAATACTGCACGACATACCGAATGATAACATAGAATCTTCCAATCCCCTTTTCATAATCCACTGCAAAAGCTCGATACTTAACCATACTATGGACTTGAAATCCTTAGGCACCACACTTTGAATTTTGAACTCACTAGAACCGTTGTTGAGAGTCACCTACTCTGACTTGTTCCCAAATATGATCAAACTCCAAGGCCCTTCTTGCACATGAACACCTTCTCAAAGAAGCACCCGACTGAATTCTTTTCCCTTATACATTACTCCCACCAGAAGCAGAAACTCTAAGTCTTCTCAAAATTGGACATGAATCGATAAGGCCAAATATAACATACATTCCCCAAATCCTTTGCTCAAATTACTACTGATGTTTTCTTTCCTTAGTCGTAATAACCCACCAATATGTCGATAACCAGAAACCTTATAAGTAGACAACCACACAACCAAATTGTAGACAGTGGGGCTCTCCCACTTAGATTGAAGCTACCATTACATATCCCTGGAACCCACCAAGACTCCTTATTCCCCATTGAGTTGATCCTGCACAACCAACCCGCCAAAGTTCTCACAACCTTTGTGTTAAACATTTCATGAGCACCCTAAATCACTAGCCACATTCACATATTCGATTCCTTATCGGATAGCCGGTAGAATGTTTCGTAGAAGCTCCATCAACACCATGCAACCACTAACTTTCTTACAGGAGATAACTCACCTGTGGAAGTTCCATGCCGACATCTTCCAACGACACCGCACTGTGTACCCTCCTGACCCCGTGCTCATTCAGCAACTGTACAAGTCCGTTCACTCCCCATTGACATCAACTAAAGGTGAAATGATACATTCCAATCCAAAGTCATGTTTCATCCCTCTTCATATTAAGCAACTCCCTCCTGTCATATCCAATCTTCCTCAATATAGTAGCAAATATTCCAAATTATTCCGTGGACCTAGTCATTGCCCACCATGAATCCCAAATCACTCTAAACTTTTCTCATGGTGTGTAGCTATCCTACCACAAAACCCATATGCTACTCTGCCACTCTGGTCAAACCCTCTCCTTTAAGAAACTACTCGACTTTTGCTTCTCACACTTGGCATTCTAGAATTTTAACCACCACAAGACACCTTCCACATGTCCTTCCTCATCCTCCTCTGCCTAGTTTTTTCCTTACATCAAAATCCATCTCTGTAGCACTTGAAGCAATAGATCACCACCAACTTTAAACCTCTCCGAAGATCATCCTTCTTGAGCCATCAACACTAGGAACACCAACTCGATCTTGAACCACTGCACACTACAATATCTGGCAACCGCTTCCCCGACACTATTTCACAATACCCTTCCCTAAAGGCGAATTAAAGAAGACCATAACACCGGCAAACTTAACACCTTCAATCAAGGATGACAACACCACATCACAAATGAAAATTCCACCACACTCGAAAATACCAAGTCTCATGTCACGACCCAAAACTGGTTCAGGTCGTGATGGCACCTAACGACGAGGTTAGGCAAGCCAACGTACAACTATAACAATAAAAATGCAGAATATAATCAACGGTATAGGGTAAGGCCGTAGAAACAAGTTGAGCCACAGCTAGGCCCAATATATACAACCCCAAATTACCAACATAACTACAACAAGTGTGTGCCAGGACTAATGTCACAGTGTCAACGGGCGGCTACGTAGATACAACAACTGAAATATATATACAAAAATACAAGCCGCAGTCTGAAACAAAAGACTGAGCAAAATGAAACTAGAAGGCTCCAGAAGTGCTGTCAGGATGACGCCAAGAAGACGGCTCACCGTATGGAGTGACACCGCGATCAATACCTATCAGCAGAAGGACGGACTTCACCACCTGCACAATCAAGTGCAGAAAAAGAAAGAAAGTGCAGCATGAGTACA
>ML288624.1:847-13847 GCA_005239495.1 Nicotiana undulata
CTTAACCACAATGGTGAAATCTTCAAGACCCAAGTGTGTGTGCAAATCCTAGCTTCAAAACTTGTTGTTCTCTACTCAAAATATATTTATAAAACTGAAGAAATATCCAAAAAATCGATCTCTAATTGATAAAAATTGAGTTCCAATCGATCTGTATCTCCATACATTGTTGCCAAGGTATGCTTTTTATAGAGGGCCAAAAATTCGAGTGAAAAGTGGACAAAAACACCCTTGTCGGGCTGATATGCGATCGCATCCCTGTCGCATATCAGGGATGCGATTCGCATCTTCACTCTTTCCGTCGCACATCAAAACCCTAGGTCCCAGAGGGTCGTCGCATTTGAGATATGCGGTCCGCATTAGTGATATGCGATCGCATTCGTGCGTCGCATTTACAATGTAGCTTCAGGCATCAGATGGTGATGCGACTCAAATGCGAACCGCATTTGAGATATGCGATCGCATATTTGACCGCATTTCACTCATTAAACTTGACTCAACTTTCTGTTGCGGTATGCGATCTCTGGGCTCGAAATGTGATCCGCATGTTGCATATGCGATCGCATTCGGCCATTGCTCCCCTTTTTTCTCTTCTTTACTCTCTTTTGCTCAATTTCACTCCAATTTGACCTTAACCACTTCATGGCATCATTTTCCTGCAAATAGAGCAATTATACACTGATAGTGACCTCAAATACCCATTGAGCAGCACAAAATCTACTGAAAAGAGACTAAAATGAGTGGTAAAATTGCCACTCATCATTGATGTTGTCTTCAGTGTTACCTGAGATCGGTGTTTTGCAAAAGAGGCTTTGTATCTTGATTACGGGTCCTTGACTTGTTTTACAGCCTTAGGGTGGTCGGTGGTATGGATGTGCATACTGGCTACCTGTGTGAAAAGTCGTGGGAGTGTGACCACGAGAAGAGTATGTAAGTGTGACTTGCGGTCACCTGGTTGATTGAAGATTTGGACCAAGAATAACGAAGTGCAATATTGCTTATTTGAGAATATATGCCTTAAAGGCGTTCGGTCCAGTTGGTTGTGGATTGTGGGGTGTTTGTCCCTGCTATGATGGATGGTTGCTCTTGTGTGTTATGAGAAAAGGTGGGTCATTATGGACCCAGGTAAGACTATCAGCCTAGTTCAGTGCGAGCAAAAAAAATTGACTTGAAATGAATGAATGGACATAAACAAGATTATGGGCTTCATACGAGTCATATGTGTTCATTCGGTATGGCGCTCCTCAAGGAGGGGTATTGGGATATCAGGTATTGTCCCTCCTTCGTCACATTCATGGGATATTGTAATTGTGCCGTGTGAGTTGTGAAACGGCTTGATAATTTCTTATGTGTTGAGATTCCGTGTAGTGCTTATGTTATGTGAGCAGGATGACTCTTGAGATTCAGATTATATATCGCACTTCAGTTGTGCTAGAGTTTTGTAGCATATGGCTCTATCAGTCTCCCCAGAATGGTATTATTCACTTAGTGTGCTTATGATCGGTATTAATTAATGTGTAATATTAAGCAATTCAGCTCCGTGTATATCTCCTTATGTGAATTTTATGATGGGATCGGGTGGCACGCCGCCACGGGTATGTTATTTGGATCGGGTTGCACGCCGCAACAGGGTAATGTTGAGTGAGATTCCTGTATTTATTTTTCTTGTGTTTTGCTGCCTATCTTCTAAGGAAATCCATGTTAGTTACGTGAGTTGAGTAGTCCCTTCCTGAGTCATGTCTTGTTTATCATGTTCGAGTTGTGGCCTATCGGTACGTTGTGGCATCATCTGAGGCTTTTGGTCATGTATGGAGTGACTTACTGACCGAGAAATTCATATTGGGTGAGACGAGACTATTGTATCAGGGATCAGTGCGATAAGAATTGGTGAAGTATATTAAAGAACATTCACCAGTATTTGGTTAGTAATGAAATGATGAGCTAAGTCAAGTGAAAAGATGTTAATGTGTGGTTAACTCTGCAATTGGTTAGAAGTTTCTACACATCTCCTCCGTTGTGGTGATATCGTCAGCATTATAGCAGAATGTATCTTATAAGGTGCCTTGAGAGCATCAAAGTCGCAGAATTCTGGCTATTAAGGTACAGGGAGCGTCATTGTGGCCAGATAATGGACCAGGTGGTGTATGGTGCTGATTCAGCAAAGGCGTGCAATTGTGTTCCGGTGCCTCGTGTGGTAGTTGATACGGTGTTCAAATAGTAGAAACAGGCATGGCAGAGAATTTCAGGTGTTAGAACTGAGTTCTGAGCTTATTGTGTGAATAAAGGGAGGATACCTTCAGATTTGATCAAGCTTTCGTGCTCATTTGGGTTGTGGTAGCACGGACAAGTGCACGGGGTGCTAGATAATGATTTCAGATAACTCAAGAGAAGTTCTTGGCACGTTCGAGGACGAACGTCTGTTTAAGTGGGGGAGAATGTAACGACCCGGCCGGTTGTTTTGAGCTCTAGCGCGTTGTTCACCGGTTGGAAGTCATGAATAACTTCACTTCAGGTATATTGACTTGTGCATATGGTCGGAATTGAAATTCAGGAAGACCGGAGTTGAATTGAAAGGAAAATATTCATTTCAGAAGCCTTAAGTTGAAGAAATTGAGTAAGACTGGAATTTTGAGTAAACGGCCTCGGAATGTGGATCCGAAGGTTCCAGCAGGTTCGTATGATGATTTCGGACTTGGGCATATGTCCGGAACGGGTTTTGGATAACCCGGGAGCATTTCGGCGTATATTGTGGAAGTTAGTATTTTAGAAGAATTTCATAAATTTGGCTTGGAAAGCATTTCAGTGTTATAGATTTCCGTTCGGGACTCCGAGTCTGGGAATAGCTCCGTATGGTGATTCTGGAGTTGGGAGCGCGATCGGAAGTGAATTCGGATGTCCGGAGGTCATTTTGAAGTCATTTGGCTAAAGATAGAAATTTAAAGATTTTTGAAGAAGCCGACCGGAAGTGGAAATTTTGATATCGGGCTCGGAATGGAATTCAGAGAGTGGTTGTAGGTTCATAGTGTCATATATGACTTGTGTGTAAAATTCGAGGTCATTCGGACTAGTTTTGATGTTTTTCGGCATCGGTTGTGAAATTTGGAAATTTCATAAGTTCTTAGGCTTGAATCCGTGCATAATTGGTGATTTTGATGTTATGTGATGTGATTTGAGGCCTCGACTAAGTCCGTGATATGTTTTCAGACTTGTTGGTACGTTCGGTTTGAAGTTCCGAGGGCTCGGGTAAGTTCTGGATAGGTTCCGGGGTGTCTTTAGGATAATATATAGTTGTTGGAGGCCTGGAGGGTCGAACTTATGAACCCACGACCGCGGTCCGCGGACCATTTTTCACTGACCGCGGTGGGAGGCTTCGCGGCCGCGGTCGTGTTTTCGCGGTCCACGGTGAAGGAACACTGGTCCGACTTCGGAGGCCTATAGCTTTTGATCAACAAGGAATTTTGAAATGATTCAAAACAGAAAGTCGTATCCCTTCGTGTCTAGTTTCCAGAAAGGTATAGAAATCGTAATTTGGACATCTGTAGAGAAAGTTATGACCAACTGAAGATGGCTGGTAGAGCAGTTTTTCCAGAAATTTTCCGATGCTTGGATCCGACTTTAGAAGCTCATATCTCGGTATATATAAAGAGTTATATGGTGTACAACCTATCAAATGAAAGATCTTCGAGTCTAGGTTTTAAATCTTCAAACCGTTTGTTATTTGGATATTTCTACAAGAGGTTATGGGTGTTTTAACAGAAGGTATTCAACAAGGAAACTTTATAGGATGTACAACCTCTACAGCACAAGTGCAAGGTACAACTCCACGAAGCATGGGCAGATTCTTTAAACACGAATTTGGCCCATTTCTTTCATTCCTTTCATTTGGCTTGGATGATTTTGGAGAGCATTTCAAGGGGGATTTCATCAAGCATCAAAGGTAAGTTGTTTCTATTTATTTCCAAGTTAAATACAAGATTTTATCATGGGATTAGACATGAAAATTGTGGGAAAAATTGGGAATTTTGGAGAAAACCTAGAAACTTGATAAATTGGATTTAACCACGAATTTGAGCATGAAATTAGGAGTAAATTGTATATTTGAGCTAGTAAAGCTATGGGTAGAGTTTATCTTCGAGAAATTTTGGAATCCGGGCACGTGGGCCCAAGGGCATTTTGGTCATTTCACTAAGCGGAGTTGGGAAATTATATAATCTGAAATTTTAGCAAACATTTGAGTATATTTTCATTGGTTTATCATCATTTGGGTAGTTATGGAGCGTTGTGCATAGATTGGAGTCGTCGGGAAGGCTTGGAGGCCGTTTATGGAATTTCGGAGCAAGGTAAGTCTCCTTTTTAACTTTGTGAGGGAGAATTGTCCCCCTAGGTGAACTAAATAAATATATGAAATTATTGCGGGTGCTACGTACGCACGAGGTGACGGGAGTCCGTGCGTAGCTACTGTTATGCCATGTCCGGGTAGTCTAGGACCCACTAGCATGCCTTATGTGTTGTACATGTGATCCTGTCATAATGATAGGATGACAATGCTATTGAATTGGTAATTTATTTGCCTAAAAAGGCTAGAGTGTAATTTCTTAATTATTTGGAAAGAGGATAGATTTCCCTGTGGATTATTGTGTTCCTGGCAATGCTATTTATTGAATATTGTTAAACTTGGCAAATGAATTTCCAGGAAATATTCTAAATACTATCTTCATGTTTAATTAAGGAGAATTTTATCACTTCTATGAGCACCTGAGTCGCAGGTATGATTCGCGAGCAGGCTAGCCGTATTATTTTGAGAAACTGTCTTCTTGAATAAAAATAAGGATTTCCTTTATGTGAATACGTGTACGTATGAGCACCTGAGTCGCAGGTATGATTCGCGAGCAGGCTAGCCGTATTATTATTATTATGTTGACCGCATCGCATGATCGATTCGCGAGCGGGGAAAATAGATGCATCTATGGTTCGGGTCGTTCGACCCTCGGCAGTGCACATTTTATTATTGTTGGTCTGCATCGTTCGACCCTCGGCATATTTGTGGCGCATGATAAATGTTGCGTATTTCCTGTGATTTATACATGTTTATTGGCTTGAGTACATTTCAGTTTCCAGTTTAAAAGAAGAAGAGTTTCTGTGAAAGAAGTGGAAATTGATATTTATTGATGTTTTTAATTTCCGACTATTTGATCAATTGATTAGGATACTCATGCTTAGCTTCTCACTTAGACTATGCTAGACTCACCTATAGCTAGTGACAAATTCGACCCCTCGTCACTACCTCGCTGAGGTTAGATGGGATACTTACTGGGTACACGTTATTTTCGTACTCATACTACACTTCTGTGCATTTTTGTTGCACAGGTGCCCTCTTGGGAATGTGATTGACTTGGAGACTTAGGTGGGTTGCACTATCCGGAGACGACCCGCAGCTGACAGAGTCTCCCTCTATGTATTGTATTCTATGTTAAATTATTTGTCCAATCTGTATTTCGGACAAGCATTATAATATTTGTATAAATTCTTAGAATCTGCTCATGCACTTGTGACATCGGGTTATGGGATATGTATTTGGGTTGTGTTTTACATAAATAGATTGTTGCTTTTCTTACAAAATAAAAAATAAATTTTTTTATCTAATTGTTAAGTACTAAAGTGAAGAGTAATGATTTTGAAAATGCTAAAACAGGAAATTTTACTTCTATTAATTAATGATTGGCTTTCCTGACAGTGGTGTCCGGCGCCATCACGACCTTATGGATTTTGGGTCGTGACAGGTTATTTCCTTCTTGGGCCGTCTCTATTTGTTGAGCATGTACTCACCTTAATCATGTAACATTTGAGTTTATTTTTTCTTTTATCTTTGGGCTTGTAATAATTTGTAAAATATTGGGGAAATCGGTGAAATTGGGGAAATGGTTACATTCCAATGCTTGCATAAAAGGGTAGAAAACATTCTTATGGGGTTTACGTGAGATATTTGCTATTTTGGTCAACGTGCCATATATTCTATTTAGTTTCATGTATTGTGCACTAATAGAAAGCATGCCTATAGGAGCCCTGCCACACTTCACTTGTCAAAACAAGTTAGCATCTGACTATACATGTTTTCTATGTCTGCTATTGTGTACACTTAGACAACATGCCTATAGGATGTGATGGCATATGCCGTACTAAACTAGATACCATGTTTATAGGATTTTAAATAACTAATTGGTCAAATTGCTTCTATTACTTTAGTGCATTGCCCCGCCTAGATGACATGTCTACAGGAATAAAGTGTTGTAAAATCAACTTAATTGCCAATTGTTAGAAATCATGCCTAACGAACCTGTCTATAAAATCAGTGTTGTTAGTTCACGGTTCTGGAGTCATTTCACTGCCGCGAAAAATCTAGAAATCATGCTTATATGTTTTTTGTAATCTGCAAATCCGTTGGTTGTATATTGCTAAAATCAGAATCACTTAGAAACCATGTCTATAGGACTTATAATGATTTAATCTATACGTTGACCAAAAATGCAGCATTGCCTTTTTTGGAATCATATAGAGATCATGCCTATAGGATTTAACAACCCAAATACGTCTTAATTCTCAAAGTGTCTGCCGCTTAATATGAAAATCAGTCTGCGTGCTTCTTTGTTGATGTGCGGAGGCTAACATGAGCCACTCTTTGGTTATGTGCAATCCTATTTATTTTGTATGCGCGATTAGTTTTATCATTTTTGAGCAACCTAAGTAAGTCTAGAACCACCTAAATAGAGGTTCAAAGCCTCCTTGACCATAGTCATGGGACGAGTAGTGCACGTATAGGACACGACTTGGAATCGAATTAGACCGATTTAGGTAAACAACTTCAACATAGTAATCGGGTAGAAGGAGATGATAGTCTGTGCTCGCTGAATAGTATGAGCAACTCTTATCTAATAGGAGTTGTGAAGTATTATTTACGTTGTACGGGGTGATCATTTAGGCTAAAAAACTTATAGCCCCCCCCCCCCCCTCATATTTTTGCTAGTCATACTTAGTCATTAAATTTAGACCAATGTAGTTGTATCCTTATAGTCATACTAAGATTTGTACTAATTCTCAGTGTGTTATAATGAAATTCTTCGACCTTTATATCCTTTTTTTGTTTATTTGATCATCTAGCCGAATTACATAATCCACATAGTCTTAAGTTCGGCCGGGACCCACAGTTGTGGACCTCGAATAGTGCCTAACACCTTCTCTTTGAGGTAATTTGATCCCTTACCCGATCTTTGGTGGCGTTGACTAGTCAAACATAGTTATTAGCATAATAGGTTCCATAACGCACCTCAAAATTGTTAGGTGGAGACCCTTATCTTTTAACACCTTACCCTTCATTTAAAATAGTTGTCACATGTCACAGCTCGATTTCGCGAGAAAATGGGGAGAGACAGTGTTTTATACCACTACTTGAGGATTGTATTTTTTGTGGTTATGGGAATTCAGTCGCTTGTTGAAATGGTTCTCCTGAAATGAGTTAAGTGAAAGGTTTCAATATGATGGAGTGTTTATTCTATTAGTTGTTCAGGAGTTATGATGGAATTCTTATACTCTCGCGTATTGACATGTTAGGTGCAGTGAGCGGCATGGGAATTGAAAGTTGAGGATCAAGGTTGCGGTTCGGTGTTGACATGAATGTCACAAGCTCGGATGAGCAGGAAAGAATTCAGATGTTTAGAGTAATTTGGTATTGTCTTAGCGTCACCTGAGAATGGTGTCTGTGTAAGAGGCTTTGTGTACTGATTTGCAGATTCTCGATTCGCTTTGCAGCATTGTATGACCGGTGGTATGGATGTGCAGACATTGCTACATGGTACGTGAGGTCGTGGGGGCATATCCCACGGGAAGATTGTATAAGTGTGACATGTAGTCACTTGATTGATTAAAGATTGAAACCAAGTACGGGGATTATGGTATTATCGCTAATGTGAGAGAGTTTATACCTGAGGGGCATTCTATTTCTTGGGGTGTGGACCGTGTGAGTTTGTTCCGAATTTGACGGTTTTTCTTATGTGTAATGGAAAAGGGTTATTGTGGATCCTTTAAAGATTATTAGCCTAGTACGATACGATTAGAATTGTCTTGAGGTCCGTTGGTGGGTCTAAATGTGGATTTGTACTCTACACCATGTCGGATGTGTTCATTCAGCATAGCATTTCTTATGGAGGAGTATTCGGGCATTGGATGTTATTTTCGTTGTCAACTATCTCATGTAATACGTTATTGTGCCACGTGGGTTGTGAGATGTCATGTTTATTCACACATATGTTGAGGTCCCGCGTAACGGTAGTGTTACGTTAGCATGATGGCTGTCACGACCCAATTTCCCTCCGTTGGGTATCGTGGCGGCACCTAGTCTTAAGGACTAGGTAAGCCTAATATTAAATAAACATAAATCATAGTAACAAAACTTTTAGATGCTTTCTGAAATAAATCTCTATACATTACACATCTTCCCAAAACCCGGCGAGTACAATCTTTAAAGAATTTACACTAAATTTTCTAATTACCACTGTTCAAAAATAAGTACAACAGTGTATAATCAAAAATATAAGACGGTGACTCCGAAACCCGCAAACGCTGTAGCGGTTTACCTTGAGTCTCCACAACAGCAACCGCGCTACTAACTATCGATCGGCCGGTTATGGAAAACCTGGAATCTGCACAAAAATGTGCAGAAGTGTAGAATGAGCACACCACAGCGGTGCCCAGTAAGTATCAAGACTAACCTCGGTGAAGTAGTTACGAGGACTAGACAGGACACCCTATGGTCTAATAAACTCAACAAGCATAAGTACAGAAATAACGGAAACATAACATCTTTCTAATATCTACACAAATTGGCTAACAACATAACAACTACAATAATGAAGGAAAAAGGGCAAACAGCAATGGTACACCAAAATAACACACCAAAGGGTGGATGGGAACACCACCCAAATCCGGAAATCACAATATAGTAAGGGAAAATTATAACTCAGCACTGTAACAATTCCCACATCAGGCCTTAGCCAACATGTCACGACCCAAATTCCCAACCTTAGAGGTCGTGATAGCGCCTAACATCACACTTGCTAGACAAGCCAATGTTAGAGTTCGATTAGCTATTTTCCTTTGATTATCCCTTTAGACATAATAAAACAAATTTAAACTTAATCTAATGGTTTCCAATGAATAACTCCAAATATAAAATGATAAACAACTAAATAAACCGAGCCACGAACTAATTATAGAAATAACTCTAAGACTACCCCAGGGTCTGGTGTCACAATTCACGAACTACTAAAGAATACTACAAATAATGGGTTGAAAGAAATAATATAACTGTTTTGAGAAAATATAAAACAGTCTCTATGAACTAAGAGAAGACTATCGAGATCTGCGAACGCAGGCAGATATACCTCGTATCTCCGAATAATGGATGGCTGCTACTAAAAATCTCTACTGCTGGCCGGTACCTGGATCTGCACAAAAGTGTGCAGAGTGTAGTATCAGTACAACCGACCCAATGTACTAAGTAAGTGTCGAGCCTAACCTCAACAAAGTAGTGATGAGGCTAAGGCAGGGTAATCATATCGTAACATGTGACAATATATATATATATATATATATATATATATTGTCACGACCCAAAATCCTAATTCAGGCTGTGATGGCGCCCGACAGCAGGGTCAGGCAAGCCAACACTCAATTTACCAAGGGTTCCTTCGTATTTGATTAAACATTTAAACATAAACCAAGTTTTTAAAGCTCAAAACATTTCCGAAAAGAATAATTAACCAGTTTTAGCCAAAAGCAATCATAATTAGGTGTGGGTCATGATATATACAGTTCTGTAATCCATAATAACTACCACGTGTGTGCCAGGAACTAGTGTCACAAGTCCTACGGGCATACTAACAGAATATACAAAAGATATATTATACAGTCCCACTGTCTGAAAGAAATAGACGGGAAATAAGCAAAAGAAGCTCCATGGTGCTACCGAGGATCGTCAGGAGAAGCAGCTCACCGTGAAGTCAGGCCCAACTAAAATCAGAATCCAGCTCCGGTCTGATAACCAGATGCACCCGCCTCAGAACCTGTACAATTAAGTACAAAAGCGTAGCATGAGTACATAAACATATATGTACCCAGTGAGTATCCAGTCTAATCTCGAAGAAGTAGTGACGAGAGGTCGACTTGATACTTACTAGGGTCAAACAATATGAAATATGTATATACAGGCGAAACAATAATAGCATAAATGAACAGTAATAAAGAAATGAGCATCAAATATCATTCTCTAGTAGCCTCGAAATACCTCTTTCCATGGTATACAAGCTGTTTAAACCTCTCTCTTTCCCAAAATCAACAGTTCAATTACAGGGCTTCCCATAATCTATCAAACAAATAACTGACCATGAACGTACGGCCAAGACGACGTAAAAAGTAAATGTGCACTGCCGAGGGTCGAACGGCCCGAACCATAGATGCATCTATCTTCCCTGTTCGCGAATCGAACATGCTACGCGGTTATCGTAATAATAGGGTTTCCCGCTCGCGAATCATTCATGCGACTCGGATTCCCATATACATATGCATAATCCTCAGGGAATTTAGATAATTAACAGTGGTCCTTTCAGCATAAAAGGGATTCAATAATACCAAATTTCGAAACATAACCTCAAATTTCGAAACATAACCGCATAGGCCTCCATATATGCAAATTCCCAGGATATTAAACTGCCTAGTCCACATACAAGATTTCGGATACAACACATAAAGCATGTTGGTGAGTCCTAAACTACCCGACAAGGCATGATAGTAGCTACGCACGGACTCTCGTCACCTCGTGTGTGGGTAGCCCCCGCAAATAAGGACAAGCAATCATTTTTAATATCTATGGGGACAATTCCCTCTTACAAGATTAGAAAGGAGACTTAACTCGTGTCGAACCTACTCCCCGGGTCAAGAAGAGCCCGAAACTCTGAACTCGTCACCCAAGGACTCGAAACTAGCCAAATGTTACATAAATATATCAATTTATACTAAAAATATGGAAATTTTCCGATTTACTTAGTTATTGCTCCTTACTTGAAAAATCCTAAAATACACCCCCGGGCCCACATTCTCTGATTCCGGAAATTTTTGAAGGAATCAATCACCCATAACCTAAGGATCATTAATATATAGTTTTTGTGTGATTCCATGGCAAATTTCTTGGTAATTCTCCTAATTTTCATAAAACCTGGGCTTTTAATCCAACCCATGATTTCCCTCTAATTAGTGTGTTAATCCACCTAAAAGTTCAAGTATTCAACTTAAATTATAGTAGAAACCACTTACCTCTCAGTTGCTAGGTGAAATACCCTCTTTGAAAGCTCCAAAAATCTCCCCAAGTGAAGCAAAATGGTTAAAATGGGACTAAGTCCCGTTTAAAGCTAACACTGCCCAGCTGCCCCTTGTGTGCGATCGCAGCTGGGGCAGTGCAATCGCGGAAGTCAACTGGTCAAGGTCCCTAAGGGCCTACTGTGCGATCGCAGAGGGGTGCGTGCGATCGCGGAGAACAACTGGTCCAGTCTTGTGCGATTGCGGGGGAGGGGGTGCGAACGCGGACAACAAAATTGGGCCAGGACATAAATCACCCCTGTGTGATCTCACACAGGCCCATGCGATCGCACATGGCATTTCCCCCACCCTTGCAACCTCTTATGTGCGATCGCATTAGTGCACCCGCGATCGCACTGAAGGAAACCAGTCAGTGAGAAATCTGGTGTTTTGAATTTAACTCCGAGGGGTCCAAAACTCACCTAAGTCCATCGAGACCCCGTCCAAAAGCACTGGCAAGTCTGTATTCATGATACGGACTCGCTCAAAATTTCAAAACGTGAAAAACAACAACGAAACTAAGAATTCGACCTAAAACCAAATTGAATCAAACTTTGAACTTAAAGTTCTAGAATTCGCTTTCGATGTGCCAAACCGACCTATACTACTCGGAATGATACCAAATTTTGCAGGCAAGTCATAAATGACATACGGAACTATTCTCGATTTCGGAATTCCGTTCGGACCTCGATAACAAAAAAACACGTTCCACACCTAAATTCTTAAACTTAAGGAATCATATTTCACTATTTGGCGCCGAAACGCTCCCGGGTTGTCCAAAACCCATTCCAAACATACGCCCAAGTCCGAAATCATCATACTACCGGAATCGTCGAAACTCGATTCCAAGGTCGTTTGCTCAAAATGTTGACCAAAGTCAAATTTGGCCTTAAAGGCCAACCTTAAGGAACCAAGTGTTCCTATATCACTCTAAACACTTTCGAATCCCGAACCACCCGTCCCCGCAGGTCATAAATCATCATAAGCCGCTATGGGAAGTCTTATTTAGGGGAACGGGATCCTAATACGCAAAACGACCGGTCGGGTCGTTACATATATAAAATAAAGCAATAAAACAATTCTACACAAACAAGAAAGATAAACTGCAACATTAAATAAAATACTCCGTCGCCTATCCCAGGTCTTAATTGTAACCAAAATCTCACATAACTTTCCAGAAGAATTTCCAAGGTTATGAATTTCAAAATAGCAGTAAGCACGGAATACGAAAGATAATAGAGTAAAACAGTAATTTTTCAAATATGTAAGCTTCAAATCCTTGAGTCTCAGAACCAGTTAAATATCATTGAAATTCAGTAAAACACAAATATCCTCCCTTACCACAGTCATATATTTATATTTTCCCTGTCCACCCTTATCACAGTCATATATATTTCCCCTGTCCACTCTTATCACAGTCATATATATTTCCCGTGTCCACCCTTATCACAGTTACATATATATATTTTTCCTGTCCACCCTTATCACAGTCATATATATTTATTTATTTATCAAAACTTTCACAATTCAGGCAAAGTCTTTCACAACACTTTTATCTCAACAATTGTAAACAGAAAATTGTACTTCTCATAAACTC
>ML288626.1:0-38403 GCA_005239495.1 Nicotiana undulata
GATGCAAAGTAAAACTCTCCCCGATCACGAATCATGCCTGTGACTCGAGGGCCGATGAAATTAGTAGTATATTTCTCCCTGATCACGAATCTAACCTGTGACTCAAGGGCTAGAAAAATATAAGTGTAATTCCTCCCTGATCACGAATCAAACCTGTGACTCAGGGGCAATGAAAATATAAGTTCTCCCCGATCATGAATCATACCTGTGACTCGGGGGCCATGAATACATGAATGTGTATATATGATTGCATGAATGCATATATATATATGTGTATATTTAGACACCGTGGTACCGACTCGCCCACTCTCAACGGGGATCGGATACTCATATCTCACTTGATAGCCAAAGTTAGGATTTTATCATATTNAAGCTCATTATTAATACTTATTTCATTTACTCCTTGCTCTTTATCAATTATATCAGGAGTAACACAATTACTCAATTGATAAAGTTCATAATTCTTATCTGAATATTGTGTACATTTAATTCGCATCTATCATAGCTCAATTTTATCATATATCAGTAATAACTCGTACAAAAAATCAGATAATATCAAACAACAGTTAGAACATGCTCATGGGTCCTACGGCTACCCAACATATAGTATAGATGCCACGTACGGACTCTCGTCAGGTGGTGCGTATGTAGCTCCCTCAACAAGCACAATTAGCAACAAAGAGCCTAGGGGACATTTCCCCTTACAAAGTTTGGAAAGGAAACTCACCTGGACAAGTACTCCTCCGGTCAACGGACCAATCAACAAGACGCACGAATCCTCCGAATCACCCTCGATGGCTCGCAACTAGCCAAAAACTCATAGTTATATCAATTTAGGAAGAATCGAGGAGGATTTATCAAGGATTTCCCTTAAAAACACATTCTTGACGTACTTTTGAAATTCAACTCCGAGCCTCGGCGTCCGAAAAATTATAATTCTTGAAGAAATGCGTCATACGTCGCCTAAGGATCAAGATTAACTCTATTAATCATCCTACAATGGCCCTAAAATCAAAATTCTCATTTTCCTCAAAACCCTCCATTCTCCCCAACAATTTCTTATGAATTTCTATGAATTTGGAAGAGGAAATTCTCAAAGAATTGAAGGATTTAACATGCGGAGATCAAAGAATTACTTACCTGAGTAATTAGGCCGAAATCACTGCTCTGAAGCTCTTGGGGTGTGCAACAATGGAGGAAAAATTTGTGTTTTGGGAAGAAATTCACGAAAGGGCTATTTATAGGACTGCCCAGCAGTTTCCGCACCTGCGACCTTTTGATCGCAAGTGCGGACTCGCACCTGCGGAAAAAGGGTCGCTTCTGCGGAAAAAGGCCATGGCACTGGGGGGAATTCTCGCTCGTGCGGACTTTGGATCGCAAGTGCGGACTCGCACCTGCGTGAAATTGGCCGCACCTGCGATGGCCTGGGACCTGAGGAATGGTCGCGCCTGCCGAGCCTGGTCCGCTCCTACGGAGGAAAGGCCGCTCCTGTGGAAGGAGTCGCGCCTGCGATTGATTTTCCGCTGGTGCGAACCTCGCGCCTGCGGCTCATGGACTACAGGTGCGGTCACACCAGAAGATTTCCCACCAGTTGTGCAACTGCTATTTTTTTTTACCCCGATCGGGGTCCGTGGGACCCCTGGGCCCACCCGAGCCCTCAACAAATTATACCAACAAGTCCCAAATCACATGACGGACTTGCTCGAGCTCCCAGAACACTAAAAACATCATCTAAACTATAAATCACTCTCCAAAACCCCTTAGTTCCAAACTTAAGATTTCCAAAAAATTTCAATGGCTCAACAATACGCCGAACGGGTCTATACTGCTCGGAATGACCCCAAATTTTGCGGACAAGTCATAAATGACTATACGGAACTATTTCCAGTTCCGGAATTCCATTCGGACCATGATATCACGAGGTCCAATTCCAGGCTGCATTCCAAATCTTATGAAATCTTGAATTCCAATTCAGGTGCCGAAATACTCCTAGGTCATCAGAAACCCGAGGCAAACACACTCCTAAGTCCGAAATCGTCATCCGGAGCTGCTGGAGCTGTTAGAACTCGATTCCGAGGTCGTTTGCTAAAAATGCTGCTAGGAACCAAAATTTGCCATATAGGCTAGCCTTCAGGAACCAAGTGTTCCTGAACTAGTCAAATCACTTCTGAATCTCGAACGACTCGCCCACACAAATCATAACGCAAGAGTATCCGCTATGGAAAGAGTCATTCACGGGAACATAGTCCCAACACACAAAATGACTGGCTGGGTCGTTACACCATCTCTGAGAATTATACAAGAAGCTGAGCTCAGCGACGCGGAATGGGAAAGGAATCGTTATGAGCAAATAGCCCTCATAGACGAAAAGAGAATGAACGCAGTTTGTCGTGGTCAACTATATCAGAACAGAAGGACTAGAGCCTTCAACAAGAAAGTCAAGCTAAGAGGATTCACACCAGGGCAGGTGGTGCTAAAGAAAATCTTTCCTCACCAAGACGAAGCCAGAGGGGAAGTTTTCTCCTAACTTGCAGGGTTCGTACATGGTTCATAGAGTGCTGACAGGAGGAGCACTCATACTTGCAGAAATGGACGGAGAAGTTTGGCCAAAACCAATCAATTCAAATGCAGTCAAGTGCTACTATGTGTAATTCTTTATGCTTTTGTCAACAATGTAAATTGAACTACGCCTGACCTCATTCCCGTTTAAGAGGGGATACGTAGGCAGCCCTATGGGTTCAGTCACAATTCAATAAAAATTTCATTTTCCCCACGAACTGGGGCAGAAGTTTTAGGAGAACCCTCAAAATTCTGAAGCAAGTTCAGCCAATCGTCGTACGAGCAACAGCCAGAAGTATTCACCCATCAACTGGGGCAGAATTTTGAGGAGGACCCTCAAAATTCTGTGGCAGGAGAGGTTGCAATGTCTCGGACCGTGTCCCGGTCGTCGGTTCATCTAAAGTTATTTTAGATTATATGCTTACATCGTATCTTTACAAAATCATGCATATTTATTTTTTTACTTAAAACGGCTTATTTAGCAAACGCTACCCCAGTGATACAGACAGTATCATCACGATCAAGTGAGTAAGTCAAGTAAAGCCAGCGGGAACACGAAATAACCTTTCCCCTTACAGAACTCACAATTTTTCTTTCGATGCAGGCACAAAGATCGCAAAGGCCCCAAAACATATTACCCTCCCAAAGAACACACATTTCTCAAAGACACACTTCTCAAGCTCGTCACACACGCCGACATTTATTATCATCACGAACGGCACTTCACTTATCACCATACTCACAACAATCATATCGCCGCAATTTATCACCAACTAAGAACTCCTATCCGCATTTTTATTTTCTGCACTTACACTGCATAAGGCTACTATTCTGCCTTCCGAGGTTAAACACTACCTCCATCTTTATTTTATCTCCAGCATAAGGCTAGCTTTCTTCCTTCCGAGACTAAACGCTGTCTCCATCTGTATCTGCATTGCATAAGGCTACCTTTCTGCCTTCCGAGACTAAATGTTGTCTCCATCTGTATCTGCATTGCATAAGGATACCTTCTGCCTTCCGAGACTAAACATTGTCCCCATTTGTATCTACATTGCATAAGGCTACCTTCCTGCCTTCCGATAGTAAACGATGTCTCAATCTGCACATGCATTTACATCTTGAATAAGGCTACTATTCTGCCTTCCGAGGTTGAACGCTACCTCCCTCTGCATTTTGCATTGCATAAGACTACCATTCTGCCTTACGAGGCTAAATGTTGCCTCCCTTTTACTTTTCAAAGGAACTATTGTCTCTACCAGTATCTACTTCATTTCCTTTCGGGCTAAGCTCTTCTCTTTTAATTCGCAAGACTAAGCTCCGTCTTTTTAGCATCATACAACTGAATTTCTCATGGGCTGAAATATCGCCAACCTATCCAAAGGCGTCATCGTTCAGAGGCACCATCTTCATGGACTGAGAACATCATTTCATGGCCTGGGGATCTCTTTTATCAGTTTTCATATCATTATTCAAGGGCATCATAGTTCGGAGGCACCATCTTCATGGCCCGAGAACATCATTTCATAGCCTACGAATCCTGCATCAAGCGATTCACGGCTCAGGACATCATGGTCTAAGGACGCCATTCTCAACCGTCCGAAGACAGCATTCATAGTCCAACGGGAATCTGCATCATGTTTAAATTACGCACAATATACGCTTGTTATTCATTTGCAGGAAATCCGCTAGGAACAGCCAGCCAGGCAGGAGTGGACCGCTCCAGTTCTCCTAACCACCCTGTAAACCATTTTGCTCACCTTGCTTTTCACCTTGCGTCCGTCCTTATAAAACGTCACCGGTATACTTAGCCGGTGACTCATGAACTACATACGGCCTGATTCCTGTAAAACAAGGAATATGTAGGCAACTCAGAAACCAGGGTGCAGCCTAAATCTTTCATACTATTTCCACTTGGTCAAAATTAGCCATCATATCTTTACCCGACAACCCTTTCATCCTTCCCGGGTAAAGAGGGGCAGCTGTTGATACCCAATTTTTCCTCAAATCATTTTTCAAATTTGCATATATACCTTCAAAATCACTCTATTTCCATAATTTTCAGTATTTTTATCAAATTATTTTCTTGATTATTTAATATTTTTATGTTCCATAATTATTCATAATTATGCATAAATGACATTATAAATCATGTCAAGACATCTTCTTGCTCAATATGTTATTCATAATCCTATTTAGCTCCATTAGAATTTAATTGTTTTGCAAATTAACCAATATTGGCATTATTTAGCTAATTTCAGCAATTTTGTGATAATAGCACAAATATACATTTATATCATTTTTAAAAGAAACAACTGATCATTTTATATTTTTTTAGTAGTTAACTATCTTAATTTCATTTATTTGGTTTTAATTTCATCTTACACAATTATCAGCTATTTTAATTAATTAATTATCTTATTTTTTAGGGTATTTAACATTTAGCCCATTTTTATTTAAATTCTAGTCAACCTTTAACCCAACCCTACCTGACCCAAAACCCACTCTCTAACCCAACCCAACTAATATCCTACCCGGCCCAACCCCCAAATCAATCTGAGCCGTTGATCAATTTAGATCAACGGTCCAGATTTATATTTCCTTAATTAATTCCTAACAAAACCCCCGACCACTCTCATTCACACCCCTCATTTGCTATCTCTCGTTATCTCTCTATCTCTCTCTGGTTATCTCTAGAAGCCACCCTTGGCTTCTCCCCTCCGATGGATTCCGTTCGTCTTCTCTGGCTGGTTCTCTCACCGGAAACCATGGTTCCTCATTATCTCCTGGTTATTTATCCTCCTTGCACTAGTCCAGTGATACCCCTAAAGCCCTCAGGCGAACCTGGATCGGTTCACTCACCTCTTATGGTCCCCATGTAACTTTTCGGTCTCCCCCGGCCGTTTTAGTAAGAACTACAAGCTTTCCAGCTTAAGTCGACGACGTCTTTGAGGTTTTCCTACCTCTATGGGTTCCACAAAACCCTAACCCTATGTCTTTTTGATTTCCTCTAGATCTACGATATTACGAAGTTTCTTTACATGTTCTTCTTTGAAAAAACCTTCATCTTTAACGATCTTTCATTTCAAAACTAGGGTTTCTTAACCCCTTTCAAAAAATGATCCTTCTTCCGATTTTTAAGTGTTTCTACTATGTTTAAACGATTCTCTTATGTTTTTCTTGCTACTTGATTGATTTTGCTAAAAGCCCTAATTTTTTAGGTTGTCTCTGACAATGGGTTCGACTAATCCGTATTTGTATGTGTTCCTTATGAATATCCGGTGCTTTCATGCATGTTTTATGTATTCTTGTGCTCCTTGCTCTAATTTGTTGTTAGAGTTCTGCATCTCTACTATTCCTCTAATTGTCCGCTTAGGGTTTCTCTGATTTTTGTTCGATATGTGTTATTTATCGACTAATAAGTCTGAAAGTGGTTTATTGACTTTTTACGTAATACTCTTTACTGATTTTATGTATCTCCCTCAGACCTGTGGTATTTTCCGAGAATTGTGATTATGTATATTTTCTTAGAACTCTCTACTGATTATCGAATATTTCCTTACTTGTGTGATACTTTTCTTAGTTGGTATTGATTCCCTGTGATTGGGATCTCACTCGATATTTTCTTGACTACTTTTCAGAATTGAATTGTGCTCTGTCTTACCTTTTCCGTATATAAACATGTTGTCGATTACTCTCATATACTTTATTCAGTCCTAATTGCATGCTATATACTTTTACTGCTCCCATTAGGGTAAGAATTAGTTTCTAATTGATTCCTTGCCTTATTTAACATAATTTGTGCATGTTTGAACTATGACTCCCTAATTAAAGGGAGTCCGAGTCTTAATTGATTCTTATTGGTATTAATTCCATAATTTACTTCTTAACTATGATCTCTGCCTTATTTACTACCTAGTTTCAAAGCTATATATACTTCTAGTCATTCAATAACAAGACAAGGAACAAGACACGTTGTTCTAAGCTCTCTCTTACACACACACACATATTGTTTTGCTTCTCTTGCTGTTACTTGCAACTCAGTTGGCTGCAAGCCAAAACTGAGTGATTCTATTGTGTTATTGCTTTCCTGCCCTATTATTCTGTTGCATCTACACACTACTGCTCTGCCTCTCTTCACTTTGCTGCTCTTCATTTCTATCATTTCAGCTGGTATGGTTTCAGTTTAAGCCTACAGCATCTAAAACAATATGTTTCTGTCTGTATTAAGACTCCGTATATGTCTCATATGCTTCTACTTGTGGTTCTGTTGTTTGCCTTGCAATTAGCATGTCTAGTCTGTCTATGTGATCTCCCTTTAGTGCAACATGTTTATTTTGTCTATGTGATCTCTCTTTCCCTATGTGTTTAGCATGTCTACTTGTCTATGTGATCTCTTTTCCCCTTTAGTTCAGCATGTCCAATACTTTTCTTACATGTTTCATTATGAATCTGCCTTACCCCTTGATTCCTGACACTACATGCATGTACTCATGATACCTAGTTACTATGTAATCCTGAACCTTTCCCTTGAACTTAATGTGTAACTCTGTCTGACACCCCATCAATCTAATTCTATTAAACTCTTTGGCATGAACATTTGTGATAGATCATTGCTGTAACTAGTTAAGTTATGTAAGCCTTCTCTGATGTTAACTTATGTGCAACTATGCTTTCACAGATGTATTACTTGTCCCCAATTCCCTTTTCCTTGTTTGTGTTTGTTTCCTGAACTATGTATGTTTTCTAAGTTGTTGATTGTCTTGTCTCTTTTCCTCTTCAAACTAGTTTCTTAAAACAAACTCTTATGTTGTTCTCTAAAGCTTTTTTTCAAAACAATTATGTCAGAAAACTCTTTTCAACTCTACTCCTTCTAAAAACTATGAGCACATCTCACCACTCCTAGTTTCTAAGTTCAGCCCCCTTCGTGTGAGCACTGCCTTGGGGACCATTTGAGTACCCATTGAACTCTGACACACAAGGCTGGCATTCTACACTGCACTTACTCATTCCTAGCTAGGGTACCCGGGGTGTGAGCACTGCCTGGGAACTCTGAGGTCCTTAGGAACTCTGACATGCCTGGGTTATAAAAGGTCATGGCATATGATATTGTTGGATCTGGAGACTCGGGCCTACTGTTAGGCTCACTATAGTGTAACTTCTTAATTTTCTTATTTACTTATGTAATTTATGCAAAGCTGGTCTGTAATAATTAATTATAAAAATGATACTGGGGTTGGATAGTTAAATGGGTGGGGTTATGCATGCTTAGTATAGATACGGGTAGAAACCATGCTTGTAGGTTTATTCTTGTATGTGCAATAGCCACCATGGTTAGGAATACCTATCATTCATGCATTAGATACCCTGATGTTTAGTTTTATTTATTTTAGCATCCCCATCGTACTCATATACACTTAGAAATCATGTTCCTAGTTAAGCAACAATAGAAATGGCTGTTATAATGTTACTACC
Source organism: Nicotiana undulata (assembly GCA_005239495.1). NCBI lineage: Eukaryota > Viridiplantae > Streptophyta > Magnoliopsida > Solanales > Solanaceae > Nicotiana > Nicotiana undulata. The sequence goes on from ML288626.1 coordinate 8,032, forward strand.
TTTGCATTTTCACAGTTTCTTCATCTAGAAATCTTGTTTTAGGTTAAATAATAACATCAACTATCAAATCGTCATTAGAAATCATGTTACCTTAGGACTTCGTTCTCAGCATGCTCATGTTATCTATGCCAAAATCATGTGTTTTAAAAACACATACTGCTAGGAACACTTAGAAATCATGTATTAGGTTTCAGTAACTTAACAAGGAATTCCATCTCTCTATGTTCTGCTTTCATTCAAAAGAATGTGCTAATGAATCTCGCTAAAAAAATAGATTCTAATGATGAAAACGCTCATGCATCTAGAACAACATGTATAGGTTTGCATCATTCTACCACCTGCCTGCATTTAGATATCATGTTTTCAGTACCTGCATCCATACTTGTTAAACTCTTAGCCTCGTAATAATAAAACAGACTCACCCTGTATAACTATTATCTTCTGAAACCAGGCAGTATAATTGGAGTATTTTAATATGCGTAGACAAACTTTAGGTATTAACACTTGTTAAAACTGGAAAACTATTCTTCTTTTGTATATTGTCTGGCTAATTACAGATAAGAAATCAATAGGTTAAAAATGGTAAAAATCCTTTCTCTGAAACTCTGTAATAACACTGCCTCATTACTGTATTCTCACCTAGATATCATGCCTTAGGTTCTGAAGTATAAGACCTCATTTGTGGTTGAGTCGTACTAATTATCTCTATAACTTATGGAGGAATACTTGAGCCTCGTATCTGCCTCTATGTTCTTTCCTGTATTTGCAGTCCTAATTGTTTTGTTTGTCGTTTAGAATTTTGTCCTTTTAACCTAGGGGTTCAGCCTAGTACTCACCCTCTAGGAATAGTAGTCCCTAACTTCCTCCAGGATTGATAGGATGGGACGGGTAATAGCATGCAATAAGATTCGTGACCAACACACGTTTTAAATACCTTCGCGGGGTGGGAAAGGGTAGAATATGGATATGATGACCGGTGCGCTAATACCACGTGTAGCTCTGCCTATCAGGTATTGCATTGATGGTATCCATATTACTTTAAACCTAGGACGTCTTTTCTCAAATATTTACTTTTTGATTTCTTTCAACTTTTGATAAAACTTCAATACTTGTTTGAAATCCCCTCTTATGTGAGCCTTACCTGTTATGTGCTTATTTGTCTAAATTCACGAAAACTATTTGGCCGGGAACCACAGTTGTGGATCCGAAGGGGTGCCTAATACCTCCCCCTTGAGATAACTTCAAGTCCTTACCCAATCTCTAGTAATGCAAACTACTCTTATAAGTAAACTAATCTAGGTGGCCTAACGCACCGTAAAAATCGTTAGGTAGCGACTCTTCCTTTTAACCCTCTTCCTTCAAAAGGAGTTGTCTAAAATGTCATAAAACCGATCTCTCCGCTCTAAGAGGGGAAAGGGGGCGCGACATATACGCTTGTATTTCTTTATTTGCAGGTGATCCACTGAGCAACGGCTATCCCAGCAGGAGCGATCCCGCTCCAGTTCTCCAACCCATACCAAACCTAACAATTTATGTAGACCATTCACTCATCCATCCCTAGTTATTGCGTCTGTCCTTGCAATGATTTCACCGGTATACTTCGCCGATGGATCTGGAACTACATAGAGCCTGATTCTTGTAAGACCAGGGACATGTAGGCAGCTCAGAAGCCAGGGTGCGACCTAAACCTCTCAAGCCATTTCTCTCGGTTAAAATTTTCCATCATATCTTTACCCAACAACTATTTCATCCGTTTCGAGTAAAGAGGGGCAGTTGTTGATAGCCAATTTTTCCTTAAAATATTTTTTAAATTGCATATATACCTTCAAAATCATGCATTAATCGCAATTGGTATTTTTCCACCATAGTCCTATATTTTTATTAATTTATTCAGTATTTCATTTCCAATAAATGATCACAAAATAGTTTCAAAACATTTTCTTTCTTTAATTTATTAGTTTTTGTCTTATTAAGATTAAATTATTTCATAATTAGCCAATTTGTCACCTTTTGGCTATAATTGCAATAACTTTGCAATTATAGCTCAATCATATGATTTCATACTATTTTTTGTCAGGAATTAATCATTTCTATTTTTAAATACTAAATAAACATTTTAAACCTATTTTCTATGCATGAAATTCATTTTTTATAATCAGTAGCTATTTTTATAAATTATTCTTATTAATTTAATTAGGTAGTTAACAAATGGCCTTATTCATTTCAATTTTAGCCTAATTAAGACCTAAACCGAACCCAATAAACAGCCAAGGCCCCGTATTCATTAATAACCCGGCCCAGCTCTTGTTTAATCTGGATCGTTGATCAATTTTGATCAACGGTCCAGATCTCGTATTACCTAAATTAAACCCTAAAGACTACCCCCTTCCCCTCTCATTTGCTCTCTTTCACTCCGCCGTTACATCTCTCTCATCTCCCAAACTCTCTCTGCTAAGCTCTCTCACCGGCTATCAACTCGCCGGTTACTATGGTGGTTCCACCACCACCTCGAGCTTCCACAGCTCCCTCACACGCCGGAATTATTGCTACCCTAGAGACCTCAAAGGAAACAGAGGCGGTTCAACCCACTCTGTGTCTTTTTATGACTGTCTCAGGTCATTCCTGGCCGTCCGAGTAAGATCCTTCCACCTCCGGCTAGAACCTGTGGTTTCTAAGCCGATTCTCTCTCTCTTTGGGTTCTCCCTTTGAAACCCTTATTGTAACTCTTGATTTCTTAGATCTGTAACAAGATCTGAGTCTATTCGAGTTATCTTTACTGTTTTTATAAAGTTTTCTCCGGTTTCTTCTAAAATGACTATTTGTTTTGAAACTAGGGTCTTGACCCTTTTTCAAAAATGGCTTTTCCTTCTCATTTTAGTAGTTTTTTCTATGATTTTCATTATGTCTAAACGTTTACTTAGGTTTTCTCTTTTTATCTGAGTTGTTATGTTAAAAGCCCTAAGTTTCATGGTTTCAATCCTTGATTTTGAGTATGTCTTTGATAATATGTTCGCTTAATCTGTATATGTGCTTGGTTCTCATGAGCGTTATGAGTTTCTATGACTTTACCCTATTTTTTTTTCATTAGTGTTTCTGATTTTTTTGCTTCTTCCATCTATATCATGTTTATTCTATTGATTCGTACTATGTTCTATGTGAATCCCTAATTTTATGTGATTTTACCCTATTTTGCTTATTAGGGTTTCAGAGCCTATTATGTTGTTATTCTGCTTGTTCTCATAAATTTGTGCAAATTTCTCCTAAATCAGTACTATTTTCTTTTTCTTTTTAATCTTTGAGTCTTCGTTATTGATTCTTCACTGATCTCTTGTGATATTCTCTAATGATTTTAACCTTTAAGATATTTTCTTATCTTATTCTATGGTCAACCATGTTGTCAAATTGATTATTAAGTATTTTCCTTAATTAGAACCTGTTGAACATAGCCTTTATTACATATTGTGTACTTGTACTATGCTGAAAATATTTCTTTATTTTTTATACTCAGCCTTATACGATTTCGTTCCTTATTTGTCACATGTCCATTACCGTTTGAAGTAACTCCTTAATTGAAGGGAGTACTTACCTTGATTTTATGCTCAATGATTCTGAGTCCCCGTAATTACTGCTTAACTTTGATTTTTACCTTATTTGCTACCTGTTTTCAAGCTATATATACATTTCTCTTTCATTAACACAAGACACGAACATTTTGGTTCAAGAGCTCTCTCTTTCACACTCAAACTTTCTTCTCTCTTTCTGTGTTACTTACTATTATTCTAAGTTAGTCGGTTGCAAGCCAAGGCTAACTATTGTGCTCTCCTGTCTTCCACTTTTGTGTTTACTGTCTTCTTTACTGGTATGTTCTAATTTAAATTCAAGTCCCAAACCAATATGCTTCTTTTACTGCTTCAGTTTATCATGTTCCTAATATGTTTCTATCTGTGATTTTGTTGTTCAACCTGCAACTAATATGTCTACTTTACTGTTTAATTAGCATGCTTCTGAATATTTCCAACCCCCCCCCCTTTAGGATCAGCCTGTTTATGAACCCCCTTTGTAGTATACCTCCATGTGACCCTGCCTTACTTATGTAATTTCTCTGATTTCTATCTTGAACTTTTTGTGCAAAGTAGTTTGGCTATCCTAAGTTGTCTGATCCTATGTTAGTTCTAAAATTCATGATATGCTGATACCATCAGCTACTCCCCTGGTCCCCTAAACCCCTGTAAGAATTTTCATGCTCCTATAACTATGTGTACACTACATGTGCTCTATGTGTCCCCAATACCCATCACCCTGGTGTGTAGGTTTGGTTCTCCCTATTTTGGTTATGTGTTCTTTAAGTGTTACTAAACCCGTTTGGTTCCATGTCTGACCTGCTGATATTTAATTGTCTAACTCTTTTCAAAAGTTGTCCTACTGAACAACTCTCTAATTTTACAATACTATTTAAAACAAGTCATTTTCAACACTATTTTACTACTATCAAAACTATGTCAAGAACTCTCACTATACTCATTTGAACTCTGATGCATTAGAGCTGGCTCTTCCATACTGCACTTACTCAATTATGGTTGTGAAATCTGGGTGTGAGCACTGCCCGGGATCCCTTGAGGTCCTTAGGGAACTTTGACACACCCGAATATTGAGAAAGGCTATGAAACAATCTGAGCAGTTGAGGTTCTTGAAATCTGGGCCTATTTTTAGGCTCCCTATGGTGTAACTTCTTATTTTTCTTTATTTACTTATGTAATTCATTCAATATTGGTTTGTAATAATTGTTGTAAACGAATATTGGGGCTGGCTAGTGAAAAAGGGAAGGGTAGATATATAGGTTATCTATGTTAACGGGAAAAACCATGATTTAGGTCTATATCTTCCTGTATGCGCAATAGAATTCATTTTTAGGACCAACACATGCAAAGCATATCATACATTAGATATCATGCTCTTAAGTTTCATGTATATTGTTTCAGCATCACATCATATTATCACTTAGAAATCATGCTTCAGGGCTAAATAATAGCATTAACACAAACTGTTACTTATACACATTTTTGAAATCATGTCTAACAATGTTGTAACCTTTTGTGCATTTAGAAATCCTACTTTAGGAACTTTGCATATCCAGAAATCATGATTGTGCATTTAGAAATCCTTCTTTAGGAATTTGCATATTCTGAAATCATGTTGTGCATTTAGAAATCCTGCCTTAGGAATTTGTATATAAATCATTCCGCATTTTTATATGTGCATTAGATACCATGTCTTAGGATCTTGTTTGTACTCGCCCAGTCAAAACCTACTTAAACTACTGATGCATTAAAAAGGATATAAAACAGTCTCACCCTATTTTAAATAGATCGGTAATAATCATGTACCTCTTAACACTTAGAGCAACATGCTATAAAAAATGACAAATCTCTCTAATAACTCTGGTAACTATTGTACATTACCCCACGCATAGGAAAGCCTTAGGTAATCAATTTTTGTATAACTGGAAACTGTCTCCTTTTTGTGATTCTACTTAATGATTAACAAGCTTAAAAATCAGTAGGCAAACCGATAGGGCCCTACTTCTGAAGTTATAAACAAAATCTACATATCTCCTATAGCAACCCGATCGGTCGTTTTGAGCTTTAGTGCGTCGTTTAGCAGTTGGAAGTCATGAACAACTTCATTTCAGGTATTATGAATTGTGTGTATGGTCGGAGTTGAAATTCAGGAAGTTTGGAGTTAAATTGAAAGGACAATATTCATTTTAGAAGCCTTAAGTTGGAAGAATTGACTAAGATTAGAATTTTGAGTAAACGACCTCGCAATCAAGATCTGAAGGTTCTAGCAGGTTCGTATGATGATTTCGACTTGGGCGTATGTCCGGATTGGGTTTTGGGTAACTCGGGAGCATTTCGGCGTATATTGTGGAAGTTAGCATTTTAGAAGAATTTCATAAGTTTGGGTTGAAAGGCATTTCAGTGTTATGGATTTCGTTTGGGATTTCGAGTTTGGGAATAGCTCCGTATGGTGATTCTGGAGTTGGAAGCGCAAACAGAAGTGAATTCGGATGTCAAGAGGTCATTTTGAAGTCATTTGGCTAAAGATAGAAATTTGAAGGTTTTTGAGAAATCCGACCGGAAGTGGAAATTTTGATATCGGGGTCGGAATGCGATTTTGAAAGTTAGAGCAGGTCCGTAATGTCGAATGTGACCTGTGCGCAAAATTTGAGGTCAATCAGATGTGATTTGATAGGTTTCGGCATCGAATGTAGAAGTTTCAAGTTCTAAAGTTTATTAAGCTTGAATTGGGGTGCGATTCATGATTTCGACGTTGTTTGATGTGATTTGAGGCCTCGACTAAGTCCGTGATATGTTTTCAGAATTGTTGGCACGTTCGGACGGGGTCCCGAGGGGCTCGGGTGAGTTCCAAGAAGGTCCCAGGATGTCCTTAGGCTTAAAACATAGTTGTTGTAGGTCAAGAAGTCAAATCTCTGAACCCACCACCGAGGTCCGCGGTCCTTTTTGTGCTGACCGTGGTGCGGGGGCTTCGCGGTCCGTAGTGGAGGAGCTGGGCCACTGGTCCGACTTCTGAGGCCTATATCGTTTGATCTACAATGAAATTTGAGATGATTCAAAAACGAAAGTTGTAGCCCTTCGTGTCTAGTTTCAAGAAAGGAAAGAAATCGTAATTCGTACATCTGTAGAGAAAGTTATGGCCAAAATACTAAAGCATGTCACTGCAGTCATTTGTCTTTGTTTTCTTCACTTTTTCTTGTTTTTGTTTGTGTGGACCGCGGTCGTTTATATGCGGTCCGCGGTGGGGGGGCCTGAGAGGAGTATAAATAAGTATCAGTTATTTTTTATTTTTCAATACCCCAAAAACATAAGAGGCGATTTTCCAAACACTCTTTCTTCTCCAAAACGTTTGTAAGTGATTTCTAACTAACTTTGTTCAGTCCTTTACTTCTTTTTACAAGATTTCATCCTAGAATCTAGGATTTTCATGGTGGAATTGGGAATTTTGGGTAAAACCTAAGAATATTGAAATTTGGGGATTTAGACCTCAAATTGAGGTCGGATTCCAAAACCATTTATATATCTGGGCTTAGGGGCGAATGGGTAATCGGGTTTTGGTCCGAATTTCGGGTTTGGACCGAGCGGGCTCGGGTTTGATTTTTGACTTTTGGGGAAAGACTTTATAAAACTCACTTCCATGCATTAGAATTGATTCATTTAGCATTGATTGATATAATTAAGTAACTTCTGGCTAGTTTCGAGTCCTTGGGAGACGAGTTTGGAGTTTCGGGCGCATTCTTGACCCGGAAAGTAGGTTTGACACGAGGTGAGTCTCCTTTCTAACCCTGTAAGAGGGAATTGTCCCCCTAGGTGATTATAAATGAACGTATTGTCCTTATTTGTAGGGTCTAGGCACGCACGAAGAGACGAGAGTCCGTGCGCAGCTACTATTATTCCAGGTCGGCTAGTTTTAGGACTCATGAGCATGCTTTATGTTCCTTACATGTATCTCTAGATGTACCTTAAGTTGCTTATTATCCCTGAATTAGCATGAGAATAGTAGGAAGCTACACCCAAATTTATAGTTGTTTAGTTCTTGCTTACAAGCATAGTCTCTACTAAATTTTCCAAAACTTTTATGATAATTCTGTGTATGTATACGAGCACCCGAGTCGCAGGTATGATTCGCGAGCGGGGTAGCCTTATGATAATTTTGTGTATGTACACGAGCACCTGAATCGCAGGTATGATTCGCGAGCGAGGTAGCCTTATGGTAATTATGTGTATGTATATGAGCACCCAAGTCGCAGGTATGATTCGCGAGCGAGGTAGCCTTATTATTATGTCAACCGCGTCGCATGATTGATTCACGAGCGGGGTAAAAAATGCACTTATTGTTCGGGCCGTTCGACCCTCGGCAGTGCACAGATATGATTATTTTTATGGCTCAGGCCGGTTGTCCTTATCCCGTGTGCGCATGATAAATTGTTATTGATTTCGTGGATATTGATTTGATAGATATTTGGGGGGAAATGAAGTAGTAATTATTTATTTACTTCCAGTACTTGGTTGGATTTTAGTACCTTATATATATTTGCTACTTTACTACCTTTACATGCCTACCGCTTCCATCATATTCTGTTAAATTATATTGTTGGACCTTAGTGAGTGTCAAGTAGACCTCTCGTCAGTACTTCTTCAAGATTAGACGGGATACTCACTGGGTACATATATATTTGTGTACTCATACTACACTTGTTGTGCATTTGTTGCACAGGTATATTCATAACAATGTGACTGACTTGGAGACTTAGATGAGCTGCATCACCCATAGACGACTCGCAGCCGGCAGAGTCTTCCTCATATGTATTTGTACCTTATTTTCAAAATTTATTGTCCAATTTGTATTTCGGACAAGATTTGTAATAATTGTATGAATTCTTAGAATTTTCCTCATGTACTTGTGTCACCGTGTTCGAGGATGTGTTGGGGTGTATTTTAAAAAAAAAGGAATATTGGACCGTTATTTCTATTAAATGGATTTCATCTGGTTATTATGTATTAAAGTGAAAGATAACGATTTTGAAATTATTGAGACATGAATTTATTTTAAACTAACTAAGGTTTGGCTTGAGTGACAGTGGTGTCCGACGCCATCATGACCTTATTGATTTTCAGTCGTGACAACATGGTATCTGAGCACTAGGTTCCCTTAGGTTTCACGAGTCATGAGCAAGTCTAGTAGAGTCTTGTGGATCGGTACAGAGACATCTGTACTTATTTTTGAGAGGCTACAGGGTTGTTAGGAGTACTTCCCTTCTTGATTCCTCATCTTGCGATTTGATTCCTTTGATGCTTATGCTTATGTTCCTTCTTACTCAATCTTATACGTCGCGAAGCGCTTGCTATTAATCAAGGATTTGAGGAATTTTAATGAGACTATGGATGTGGTGCGGGATGTTTCTCTCTGCGAGGTTGATTGAGGCTATTGTTGTTTCTCTACAGAAGAGTAATATGTTGTTTTCAGCCAGTAGCTGTGATTCTAAGAACTTTGAGGTTATGCTCAGGTTGTGATGATGCTTACTATTGGTTATCGCGCGATGTCCATATAATGGTAGAATGCTTGCCCATATGTTGGGGTAATGAATGACTTAAAGGGAGGTCTTCTCACATCAAAATTTCGAGATATCGGTATTTCGGTTTCGGTGGAGGAAGGAAATTGAGACTTTGAATGTTCAAATCTGGGGGATAAAGTAATAAGACTTGGTGTTATCAAGAAGGGTGGAGTTTTCATCTGTGATGTGGTATCATTGTTTTGATCAAATAGAACGTGTTAAGTTCGCCGGTGTTATAGTTCTTTGGTTGCACTGGGTCAGAGTGTTGTGAAGTAGTATTGAAGAAGTTGTTGTCAGAGGTCGTGGTGTGTGGTGGTTCAGAATTGAATAGTCATTTCTAATGAAGGTAGCTCGAGAAAGATGATTTTTGGGGAGTCGAAGTTTTGGTGATTTGCAAGTTTAGGTGTTGCAAAGAATGATATTGAATTGAGGCCGTAATTGAGAAGCATGAAATGAAGGAAGACATGTGAGAAGTGTCGGGCGGCGGCTAAATTTCTAAAATGCCAGGCATAAGGGACGGAGGTCAGGTAGTGCTTACGTAATAAGGTTAACCAAAGTGGGAGAGCGGCAGCATAGTGGTGAATTAGAAGATGTTGGAGCGCATTTAGTAGATGTCCATGAGGAGCGGACAGACGGGTAAAGATGGTGAATGAGGACAGGCTTAGGATGGATATTGATGTTGTAGAGGGTGTGCAGCATAGCGTTGTTGGAAGGTGTCAGTTGGTGATTTCCACAAGTGAGTTATCTCCTGTGAGTAGGTTAGCAGTTGTGTGGGTGGCAAGTTTTGCGAGGAATCCTAGTGTCTATTCGGTAGGAGGAAAGATGTGTGAATGGTGCTAGAGAATTTGAGTATTTGGGGAATGCTAATAGGAGAATTCAGAAGAATTGGACGGATTGGTTGAGCAAGGTCATGTCAACAATGGAGAAGGGATCTCAGCAGGGTCTAGAGTGGTGCAAGAGTAGCTTCGGGCTAAGTGTGGGAGTCCCACCACCTGCAGTTGGGTTGAAGGATTATCTTCTCATGGGGGTTGCGGATTGTCGTCGTATTGGAAAGTTATTTCAGCTTGAGGAAAGGAGTAAAATGGTAATTGTGCATGGGATTTGATAAATGTGTGAAAACTTTGGCCCTGTTGGACCAAGGTTAGGCTTTGGAAGATTCAGAATATATGCTTAAGGCATAGGCGAGTTGTTAGGGTAGTGACCCAGTCACATGCTTCATTGAAAAAGGAGTTCATGTGCTAGAAGAGCCTTGGAGTTGATTGTATTCGGGGCCAGACAGAATGTGTGACTCTCAATAGTGGTCATACTGAATTCGAAAGTTAAGTATGCGGTGCTTAAGGGTTTCATGTCTGCAGTATGGCTAAGGATCGAGCATTGTAATATATGGTGATAGGAGGCCCGGAATGTTCCATGATGTTTTCAGCTTGCAGTATAGTATTGGAGGAACGAGAGAAACAACTCCGGATTTGTAGAAAGGTTATCAGGATGAGTATATTAGTCGAAGAGGTGAATACGCACAAGGAGGGTATGAGACAGTTTGTGTGATCGAGACAACATATTCTCGTGAATCAAGGTCACTCGGGATGAGCGAGGATTGAGTTCATTATATGATGAATGGAGTTACTATTATTTTTGAGGTAATTAAGGATAATAAAAGAAGATAGATCTGTTAGCCATGGTTGAAATAGCACATGTACGCGGGAATCAGTTCCTTCAGTACGATTAAGTTATGCATGTGGTTTGTGCCGGTGTGTATGAGGCTTGTCGGCTGCCGTAATGGATTTATTTGGAAGCATTCAAGTATTATGGCTTGTTAGGTGTAGGCAGATCCCAGAAGGATTATGGTGGCATAGACTACTACTTAAGAATTACATGTATTGTGATGGTGAGAATTTACTCGCGTGTTATTATGATTCTCTTGAATTGAGGTAAGAAAAAGGTTTCTATATGATGGAGTGTTCACCCTATTAGTTATTCAGGAGTCATGGTGGAATTCTTGCGCTATCTCATATTGGCATGTTAGGTGCAGTAAAGAGTATGTAACTAGATGTAAGGATTGAGATTGCAGTTCGGTGTAAACCAGGATGTCATGAGCTCGAAGGAGCAAGAAAAAGGGGTTTGAATTTTTAGATTAAGCTGGTATTGTCTTCAGTGTCACCTGAGATCGGTGTTTTCTGAAAGAGACTTGCACCCTGGTAATGGGTTCTCGATTTGTTTTGCAGCGTAGTGTAGTCAGTGGTGTGAACGTGAAGGCTTGTTACCTGGTGTGGAAGGTCGTGGGAGCGTGACCCCGGGAAGATTATACAAGTGTGACATGTAGTCACCTGATTGATTGAAGATTTAGACCAACTATAAGGAAGTGCAATATTGCTTATTTGAGAATTTATGCCTGGAAGGCGTTCGGTTCAGTTGGTTGTGGATTGTGGGGTGTTTGTCCCGGCTATGATAATTGTTCTTGCGTGTTATGAGAGGAAATGGGTTATTATGGACCCAGGTAAAGCTATTAGCCTAGTTCAGTGTGAGCAGAATCGGCTTGAAGTGTGTGAAAGGATTTAAGCAGACTTATGGACCCCATGTGAGTCAGATGTGTTCATTTCAGTATAGCGCTCCTCAAGGAGGGGTGTTGGAATATCAGATGTTGTTTCGTCTTCATCAAATTCATGTATATTATGATTGTGCCGTGTGATTTGTGAAATGTCTTGATAGATCCTTATGTGTTGCGTCTCCATGTAGTGATGATGTTATATGAGAAGTAGAGATCTTGAGATTCAGGGTATATATATCGCACCTCAGTTGTGCTCGAGTTTTGTAGCGTATAGCTCTATCGGTCTCCCCATGATGGTATTATGCACTTAGCGTGCTTGTGACCGATATTCGGTAATTTGTAATGGTGAGAAATTCAGCTCCGTGTATATCTCCTTATGTGAATTTTATGATGGGATCGGGTGGCACGCCGCCACGGGTATGTTATTTGGATTGGGTTGCACGCCGAAACAAGGTGATGTTGAGTGAGGTTCCTATATTTATTTTTCTTGTGTTTTTCTTCCTATTTTCTAAGGAAATCCATGTTAGTTGTGTGAGTTGAGTAGTCCCTTCCTGAGTCATATTCTTATGTATCATGTTCGAGATGCGGCCTATTGGCGCATTGTGGCATCGTGTGTGACTGTTGGTCATGTTTGGGGTGATTGGTTGTTTGAACAGTTCATACTGGGTGAGACGAGACTATTGGATCAGGGATTAGTGCGATGGGAATTTGTGAAGTATGGTAGAGAACAAATACCAATATTTGGTTCATAATGAGATTATGATCTAAGTCAAGAGAAAAGATTTCAATGTTCGGTTAACTCTGCAGTTGGTTAGGAAATTTCTACACATCTCCTCCGTTGTGGTGGTATCGTCAACATTATAGCAGGATGTATGTATGTATCTTATAAGGTGCAATGAGAGCATCAGATTCGTAGAATATTTGGTCGTTAAGATTCAGGGAATGTCCTGGTGGCTAGATGATGAATTATGCGGTGCATTGTGCGGATCCAGCAAAGGTACGCAGTTGTGTTTTGGTGCCTTGTGTGGTAGTTTATACGGTGTTCGTATATTAGAAACAGGCCTGACAGGGAATTCAAGTGTTACAACTGGGTTCTGAGCTTATTATATGGATAAAAGAGAATCTCTTCAGATTTGATCAAGCCAATGTGCTCAACCGGGATATGGCAGCACGGGCAGGTGCACGGGGTGTTAAACAGTGATTTCAGATAACTCAGGAGAAGTTCTTGGCACGTTCGAGGATGAACGTCTGTTTAAGTGAGGGAGAATATAACGAGTCGACCGGTCGTTTTGAGATTTAGCGCGTCGTTCAGCAGTTGGAAGTCATGAACAACTTCATTTCAGGTATTATGACTTGTGCGTATGGTCGGAGTTGAAATTCAGGAAGTTCGGAGTTAAATTGAAAGGAAAATATTCATTTCAGAAGCCTTAAGTTGGAAGAATTTACTAAGACTGGAATTTTGAGTAAACGACCTCGAAATAAGGATTTGAAGGTTCCAGCAGGTTCGTATGATGATTTTGGACTTGGGCGTATGTCCGTATCGGGTTTTGGGTAACCCGGGAGTGTTTGAGAGTATATTGTGGAAGTTAGCATTTTAGAAGAATTTCATCAATTTGGGTTGAAAGGCATTTCAGTGTTATAGATTCCGTTTGGGATTCTGAGTCTGGGAATATCTCCTTATGGTAATTCTGGAGTTGGAAGCGTGATCGGAAGTGAATTCGGATGTCCGGAGGTCATTTTGAAGTCATTAGGCTAAAGATAGAAATTTGAAGGTTTTTGAGAAATCCGCCCGGAAGTGGAAATTTTGATATCGAGACAGGAATGCGATTTCGAAAGTTGGAGCAGGTCCGTAATGTCGAATGTGACCTGTGATTTGATAGGTTTCAGCATCGAATATAGAAGTTTCAAGTTCTAAAGTTTATTAAGCTTGAATTAAGGTGTGATTCATGATTTCGACGTTGTTTGATGTGATTTGAGGCCTCGACTAAGTCCGTGATATGTTTTCAGACTTGTTGGCACATTCGGACGGGGTTCCGAGGGGCTCGGGTAAGTTCTGAGTAGGTCCCGGGATGTCTTTAGGCTTAAAACTTAGTTGTTGCAGGCCGAGAAGTCAAATCTCTGAACCCACCTCCGCGGTCCGCGATCCTTTTTGTGCTGACCGCGGTGGAGGGCTTCGTAGCCGCGGTCATTTTTTCGCGGTACGCGGTGGAGGAGCTTGTAAAGACCCGTAAAATTTCTTGTTTAAAACGATGCTGAATAAGTCCTTGAGTTGTTATTACTGTAGAAATTCTTAAAACCGACATTGATTGTGCAAAGTACACCATAATTTGAAAGAATAAGATTTTCCTGAAGTTGGGCATTATGCGATCGCATAACGGGTATGTGGACCGCATAATGGTCGCATACCTAGGCAGGCCACTGCCCAATTGGAGGACAACTATGCGGTCCATTATGCGATCGCATTTCGGTTCTGCGGACCGCATAGTTGTTGCATTCTTTCCCTTTGATTTCTGTGAGGGAGGTTATGCGACGCACTATGCGATCGCATAACGTGTATGCAGACCGCATAGTGGTCGCATACATCCACAGTGTGTTTTAATTTTTGCCCACCTGGAGGGCCATTCTGCGGTCGTCTTTGCGGACCGCATGTTAGGAATGCGATCGCAATTCTGACCGCATTCTGGTACCGGGCTCCTATTTTTTCTAATTTTAAAACCCGACCCCCAGTTCATTAAAACACCCCACCCCTTCATTTTTACAAGTTTTCTGAACAAAATAGAAAGAAGGAAAGGGGCGTTCTTGAGAGAGAAAGTGGTTCTTCCATCAAGTTGATTTTCGAAAGTCCCTCAGGCCTGATAATTCCAGTAATCTTCTTCTTCCTCATTCTAGCGGGTAAGGGTTCCCAACCTTTTTTCCACTAATTTTCTGATTTTTTATACATAGGGAGGATTTGCATGGATTGTTTCTTGAAAATATTAACTAAGACCTTGCACGCATGTTTAATAATGGTGTTAATTTAGTAAGAGGGAGTGGTTTGGGGTAAATTTCACAAAGACGGGGTTGGTAGTCTAATGGGGTCACATAGTGTTTGGCAGAATGTTTAAGAGAGTCCGAATTTCATGCATGACTTCCAATTCTAAGTTGAATACGTTTATTTGTGAACTAGATTGACGGTACTAGTCGGTTCTGTGATTTGTGAGTAAAAGTTAAAAAGGGGATTTCGACTACAGGTATGTATGACTAACTTTAATCCTTGTAAAATCCCTCTTGTTGTGGTAAGCATATGGTGTGTGTACTTATATGGAAATATGTGAATTGACTATCTGATTGATTACTACCCCGCTGTGTTAGATGAGATTTTGAATTGTGACTTGGCATGCCCACTTTGTTATGTGCAAAGATGGTAATTGTTTAAAGTTATTGATATGAAGCATTGTAAATAAGTTGAACGGTTATGGCAACACCTTGTGCATAAATTGCTGCTTGATGAAAGTTTGGGGTGCTTTGAGCCCAAGTAAATGAATTGATAAATGTGAATTTGTGATCCTTGAAAGGAAGGCCCATGTGATGCAATTGTTTGGTGTTGTTGTTGAAATTGTGATCCTTGAAGGGAAAGCCCTTGTGATGAAATTGTTTGGTGTTGATGTTGAAATTGTGATCCTTGAAAGGAAGGCCCTTGTGATGAAATTGTTTGATGTTGTTGTTGAATTGTGATCCTTGAAAGGAAAGCCCTTGTGATGAAATTATTGGTGTTGTTGTTATGAAATATGAATTGTCAGGCAGGGTCGGGGTTGCGTGCCGCAACACAAAGTAATAAAATGTGGATTGTGGTGATAAGGGTGGCCGAGGTAATAAGGGTGGAAAAGTGACCGTTATCACTATTGATATGAAAATGATGAAACTCGTGAATATGGTGGTGTTGGAAAGGGAAAAAGAAGAGATTGTAAAATTGTTGATTTTGATTGTCACTTTCTGTTTGTTTTTATTGTTGGTCCTATTGTTGTCTTGTTTCTTATCTGTAGTATTGGTTGATTGTACTTGGGATAAAGTTTGTTCATACATACTAGTACTATTCCACGGTACTAACGTCCCTTTTGCCGGGGGCGCTATATCCTTTATATGGATGTAGGTTGTTCCATCGCAGGTAGCTCAGCCCGCCGTTAGTGGCACCTCCTCTTCATCTCTGCAGCAGTTGTGGTGAGCCCCTCTTCTCCTCGGGGCCGTGTGTGGATCATACCACCTTCTTTTGTTTATGTTGTAAAGGTATAGCCAGGGCCTTGTTACCGGCAGGTTATGTAAAATCCCTAGTATTCGTAGAGGCTCCGTAGACATGATGTGGGTGTATGTATGTATTTTTGGGTAGTAACGACACGTACTCGGAATCGTGGATCATGTTGGAAAGTTATATATGTATTTTGTATGTTTGAATATCAATCGCCGAAATGTTAAAAGAGGAAACCAACAGAGATATGTTGTGAAATGCACTTTGAAACTAAAATCGGCCGACTCACAAGAATAATGTATATTATAAACGCGGGGCAATACGTTGGGCAGGAGAGGCAGTCCAGGTTCGCTTGACTGGGTTCACCAGGTTAGGCATCGGTCTCGTCCCTTGATTTTGGGGCATGACAAACTTAGTATCAGAGCCTAAGGTTTTTAAAAGAGTCCTAGGATGTCTCGGAGCCGTGTCTAGTAGAGCCCTTCTTATCGGTGTGTTGTCGGCCACATCTATAATTAGGGGGCTACATGGACATTTAAGAAATTACCCTTTTATTGTTTTTCTATATCGTACGGTGAACCGGAAAGTGAAAATATCATTGCCTAATTTGTGCTTTGTTCTGCAATTTTCAGTAATGGCACCAAAGAAGAGAGCTCGACTCGGCCTTGAGGCCAATGCCACCCCGGGGGTGAATGTGAATTCTGTACCAGATAATGGGGGTGAGAGTGATTCCCCGACCTTGAATCTTCCTGACCCTTCTATTTAGGATCAAAGCATTCATGTTCCTACAGCGGCGGAGGGTGCTGCAATCCCTCCCGCTGATATCCCTGATCCCTCTACAGTTCCAGCTTCTGCTCCTGGTACGTCCGAGGGGGACCCTAGAGGAGCTATTCATATGTTGACTCTGTTGGTGGCCGCTCAGGCCCAAAGATCTCATGCTACCCCTGCGTCCTCCAGCAGACAGGGATATCCGCTGGCTCTAGAGTCAACCGGTTTCTGCGGTTGGCCCCTCCAGAGTTCTCATGTACGGATCCAGAGGCCGATCCACAGGATTTTCTTGATGAGATGTACAAGACCCTTCGGGTGAGGAAGACTACAGAGACAGAGGGGGTTGAGTTAGCTTCGTACAGGCTGAGGGGAGCAGCATATTCCTGGTTTGAGATGTGGGAGGGTTACTGTGGGGAGGGAAGTCCTTCGGCTAGATAGGACGAGTTCGTGGATGCGTTCATGGATCACTTTTTGCCTGTCGAGACTGTGGCAGCTCGTGCTACGGAGTTTGAGGTCCTCAAGAAGGGCAGTATGAGTGTGTGGGAGTACCTTATGGAGTTTGTGCGGTTGTCTAAATATGCTCCTCACTTGGTGTCGACTATGGATTCTAGGGTTCGACGTTTTGTTAAGGGCCTTAGTCCCTTGGTTGTGAATGAAGCTGCTACAGCTGCCTTGCACTCAGACCTGTATTATGGGAAGATATTGGGATTCGCCTAGGCTACAGAGGCTAGGAAATTGAAGATATGGTCGGAAAGAGAGATAGCAGCGGGGCCCGATCAGCGGGCCACTCGGGGAGTTCAGTTGGAGGGAGACCAGTTCATGGGAGAGGGTCATCAAGGCCATCCCAGTCCTATGCACAGTCCTCAGCCAGTGCTTCGCCATCAATGCACTGTTTCCAGCAGAGCAGTCGCTGGGGACCAGGGTCAGACAGCAGGAGACCCCATAAGTTAGGTCGCTAGGAGGGTGGTCCCAGCAGTAGGGGAGGGCTCTGTGCCCTAAGTGTGGGAGGTTCCATACCGAGTCTTGTTATCTGGATATCCCGGTATGCTACAGGTGTGGAGTAAGAGGTCATGCTCAGCAGAATTGTCGTGCGCCCAGCCAAGGCAGGGGTAGGGGTTTTGCTCAGTCATCCGGTTCTTCAGTCGCCACATTTTCAGGGCATCCTCCAGCCCCAGCGGGGCGTGGTGCAGTTAGGAGTGGAGCTCGAGGTAGAGGTGGACCCAGCCAATTCTATGCTTCGAGTGGTCGCCAGAACGCGGAGGCTTCTCCAGATGTTGTTACAAGTATTCTGAATGTTCAAGCACTTGATTGTTATGCTCTTATTGATATGGGGTCCTCCATGTCTTATGTTACCCCGTTTATTGCTTCAAGTTTTGTGATAGAACTTAAACAGCTTCATGAGTCGTTCTCTGTATCGACTCCGGTTGGTGATTCTATTACAACAGCGCGAGTCTATAAGAACTGTGTTGTCACGGTATGTGGTCGCGTTACCACGGACGATCTTATTGTGCTTGGGATGGTAGATTTTGATATTATTATGGGAATGGACATGCTTTATTCGTACTTTGCTAAACTCGACTGTCGAACAAGAATAATGAGGCTAGAGTTTCCTAATGAGCCGATTATTGAGTGGACATCCTTGACTTCTGCACCAATTTTGGTGTTACCATCAGGTTCAGGTTCATTAACGGTGTATTGTGATGCTTCCCGAGTTGGACTTGGAGCAGTATTGATGCAGGATAGCAGGGTGATTGCGTATGCATCTCGGCAGTTGAATGTTCATCATGTCCATGACTTGGAGTTGGCAGCCATTGTCCATGCATTGAAAATTTGGAGGCACTATCTCTATGGTGCGATGTATGAGGTTTTCACCGATCATCGTAGTCTCCAATACTTGTTCAAGCAAAAGGATCCTAATTTGAGGCAGCGGAGATGGTTAGAGTTATTGAAGGATTATGATGTTACCATTATATCATCCAGGGAAGGCCAACGTGGTGGTCGATGCATTGAGTAGAAAGGCGGTGAGTATGGGTAGCCATGCATTTATTCCAGTCGATGAGAGACTGTTAGCTTCAGATGTTCAGACTTTGGCTAATCAGTTCGTGAGATTGGATATTTCGCCTAACAGTGTTCTAGCTTGTACAGTCGTTCGGTAATATTTAATTGAGCATATCAGAGAGCACCATGATGATGACCCGCATTTGATGGTTCTGAGGGACACATTCGGCGCGGTGGTCCCAAGCAGGTTATAGTTGGAGATGACGTTGTTTTGAGGATGCAGGGTCGTATATGTGTGCCTAATGTTAACGGACTTCGTGAGTTGATCCTTGAGGAGGCTCACAGTTCTAAGTATTCCATTCACCTAGGTGCAACCAAAATGTACCAAGACTTGAGGCAGCATTATTGGTGGAGAAGGATGAAAAAGGACATTGTTGCGTATGTGGCTCGTTGCTTAAATTGTCAGCAGGTAATATATGAGCATCATAGACCCTTTGGTTTGCTTCAGCAGATAGAGATTCCTAAGTGAAAGTTGGAGCGTATCACTATGGACTTCGTTATTGGACTCCCACGAACTCAGAGGAAATTTGATGTAGTTTGGGTTATTGTGGATAGGCTGACTAAATCAGCACATTTCATTCTTGTGGCAATTACTTATACTTCGGAGAGGTTGGCAGAGATATATAGTCAAGAAATTGTTCGTCTTCACGGTGTGCTCGTGTCTATCATTTCTCATCAAGGTACGCAGTTTACTTTGCACTTTTGGAGGGAAGTTCAGCATGAGTTGGGTACCCGAGCTGAGTTGAGCATCGCATTTCATCCTCAGACTGACAGGCAGTCTGAGCGTACTATTCAGATTTTGGAGGATATGCTCCGCGCTTCTGTTATTGACTTTGGAGGTTCTTGGGATCAGTTCTTGCCGTTAGCGGAGTTTGCTTATAATAATAGTTAGCAGTCGAGCATTCAGATGGCTCCTTATGAGGCATTATATGGTAGACGGTGTAGATCGCCAGTTGGTTCATTTGAGCCGGGAGAGGCTTGGTTATTGGGTACAGACTAAGTTCAGGAGGCCTTAGATAAGGTCAAGATTATTCAGGAGAGACCTTGTGCAGCTCAGTCTAGGAAAAAAAGTTATGTCGATCGTAAGGTTCGTGATGTGGCGTTCATTGTTGGAGAGAGAGTATTGCTTCGGGTATCACGTATGAAGTGTGTTATGAGGTTTGGGAAGAAGGGAAAGTTGAGCCATAGGTATATCGAGCCGTTTGAGATTCTTGATAGAGTGGGGGAGGTAGCTTATAGACTTGCATTGCCTCCAGGGTTATCCTCAGTTCATCCGGTATTCCATGTGTCTATGCTACGAAAATATCATGGTGACCCGTCCCACGTGTTAGATTTTAGCTCTGTCCAATTGGACAAAGATTTGACTTATGAGGAGGATCCGGTAGCCATTTTAGACCGACAAGCTCGTCAGTTGAGATCTAAGAGTTATCCTTTAGTTTGAGTGCATTAAAAAGGTCATCATGTTGAGGCAACTACTTGGGAATCCGAGTCGAACATGCAGAGTAGATATCCACACTTGTTTGCCAATTCAGGTAATTTTCTATGTCCGTTGGAGGACGAACGTTTGTTTTAGAGGTGGAGATTGTGATGACACAAGGGGTCATTTTATGAATTAAGACTCCGTTCTATGCTTATTAGCCATAAAAAGACTAATTTTAAATACCTCAATTTGCGTGAGCAGTCCGAGCGTAAAACCGGAAAGCTTTTATGTGAAAATATGAGAAATTAAAATTTCTATTGTTACAATTTGATTACAGTTGACTTTGGTCAACATTTTCAGTAACGGACCCGGATCTGTGTTCCGACGGTCCCAGGAGGTCCGTAGTAAAATATGAGACTTGGGCGTATGCCCGAAATCGAATTCAGAGGTCCCAAGCCTTAGAAATCAATTTTTGAAAGAAATTATTTTGCTGAATTATAAATGAAATAAAGAAAAGAATTAACGTTTGAAACCATTGATATCGGACCCCTATTTTGGTTCCGAAGCCCGGTACAAATTTGTTATAGTATTTGAATACTATATGTGAAATTTGGCGCGAATCGGAGTTTATTTGACGTGATTCGGACGTCCGGTTGAGAAATAGTGAAAGTTAAGTGTTCTTGAGAAAAATGATTAGTTTTGAGGTTTAAATCATAGTTTTACATGTTATTTTCATAATTTTATCGCACGATAAAGTCCGTACGATGTTTTTAGACTTGCGTGCATATTTGTTTTAGAGCCCCGAGGGCTCTGGTGAGTTTCGGATAGGCCACGGGATGTTTTACACTTATAAAAATATGTTGTTTCTTCTGTTTCTGGTGCCCAGTCCTATTGTTCTTCGCGTTCGCATGGGCTCACTCGCGAAAGTGAAGAGTAAATATTATGGGGCCCTTTTTATTCTATGTGAACGCGGGACCCTTCACGGGTATGCGGTGGGCTGGGCGGAGACCCTACGCGAACACGGTTGGGCCCTCGTGAACGCACTGAGTAGCTGGGTGTAAAGACCCGTAAAATTTCTTCCTTAAAATAATGCCCGAACGAGTCCCCGAGTTATTTTTACTGTGGAAATTCCTAAAATGGAACTAATTTGAACAAAACGTACCCCGGGAGTTAAAGAATCACTGCCCAACTGAAGGACAACTATGCGGTCTAATCTGCGATCGCATTTCGGTTCTGCGGACCGCATAGCTGTCGCATTATTGCCTTTGATTTTTGGGGAGGGGTGTTATGCGACGCACTATGCGATCGCATAACGAGTATGCGGACTGCATAGTGGTCGCATACCTGGGCAGATTGATTCCAAATTTTGGCCCACCTGGGCCATTCTGCGGTCTACTTTTCGGACCGCATGTAACAAATGCAATCATATTCCTGACTGCATATTTGACACGGGCTTTTAATTTTCAGAACTTTCATACCCGACCCCAGCTTCATTTAACCCCTACCCCCTTTCATTTTAGCTGGATTCTAAACAAGATAGAGAGAAGAAAAAGAGAGCTCTTGAGAGACAAGGTTCCAGCATCACTCAAATTGATTTTCCAAAATCACTCAAGCCCGAATATTATCGAGTAATCAGTCATCTTCTTCGCTAAAAGGTAATCCTTCACTCGTATTCTCCCAATTTCTCAGATTTTTGATGGGAATAAAGCACTCATGGGTTGGTTTTTAAAACGAAAGATGAAACCTTTCATGCATGTGAATGTAACTTCGTAACCTAGTAATGGGGGAAACGAACTTGGGTAATTATGCACAAAAAGGGGGTTAGTAACCTAAGGGATCGCGTAGTGTTTGATGAAATGCTTAATTGAATTCGAGGTTCCTAATCCTAAGTGAAATAGGTCACATTGCTGAATAGATTGAAAGTGCCCGACGATCCGGTGAATTGTGATAGAAATTAAAAAGGGAAACTCGACTCCAGGTATGTATGGCTAACTTTAATCTTTGTAAAATCGCTTTGTGGTGTCCGAGCATACGGTACGTGTATTGGTGTGAATATGTGAAAATGGTTGTTCAAATTGTGTTGTAACGTGAAGTGTATTCCTTGTATGTCTTTAGTTGATCACCACACTACCATGCTATGTGAAATGATGCTAGTAGGTTAATGAACCCAAGAGTATAAATGTATATCCTAAGGGTTGTGTAACAAGTAACGAAAATGAGTTTTGGTGTGATGTAATTGAACTAGACGGTTGTGGCAATATCGTATATGATTCACTGTTTGGTAAGTTTTATTGTGGCACGATTTTTTTTATACGTATTGTGGGTTGTAAAGAAGCTATATTCCTATTGCTGAATATTTCTGTGATTGAATTGTGAACTCTGATTGTTGATATGAGATATGATTGTCTGGTGGGATCGGGTTGCGCACCGCAACAAGAGGGATAAGGGTGATATGTGAGAAGTGATAAGGGTGAGATGTGATTATCCGGTGGGATCGGGTTGCACGCTGTAACAGAAACATAAGAAATGATTGTGATTGTCAGGTGGGATCGGGTTGCGCGTTGCAACAGAAGAAATAAGGATGGAATGTTGAGAAGGGATAAGGGTGGAATTGTGATTGTGATGAAGTGTGAATTTTGGAACTTCCATTGTGTTTTTTTCTATATCTTTGTGCAGTGATTGCGTGACTCTCTGCCTGTCTCTTGCCTGTGCATTGTTGAGTTTACTTAGAGTAAAGTTTGTTCATAAATACCAGTACAATTCAAATGTACTAACGTCCCTTTTGTCGGGGACGCTACATTCTTGTGATGATTGTAGGTGGTTCTATATCAGGTACTCCAGCCCACCAAGAGTAGTGCCTCTTCTACGTCCCATCAGCTGTTTAGGTGAGCCCCTTTCCTCTCAGAGCCCTGTGTGGTTCATGCCACCTCTTCTTCTGGATTTTCATTTTGGTACTTGTGTAAGGTATAGTCGGAGCCTTCTTACCGACAAGTATTATATAACTCCTTTGTACTCTTAGAGGCTCCGTAAACAGGAAATGTGGGTTATGTACATGTGTATTTTGGGCAGTATAACTTGTAGACCACGTAAAGTAAACCTGTATGTTATGTATATTTTGTAAGTATTGTACCACATGTGGGTAATGACAGAAATCTAGAATTTGATTCCAGGTTGTAAGAATGTGTTTAAATTATAATTGAATAATGTACATTAGAATCACGGGGTAATACGTGGGATGGAAAAAGGAATCCAGGTCCCCTTGACTGGGGCTAACAGGTCGAGCGCCGGTCGTGTCCCTCGGTTTTAGGGCGTGACAAACTTGGTATCAGAGCCTAAGGTTTTTAAAAGAGTACTAGGATGTCTCGGAGCCGTGTCAAGTAGAGCCCTTCTTATCGGTGTGTTGTCGACCACATCTATAATTAGGGGGCTACATGGACATTTAGGAAATTACCCTTTTATTGTTATTCTATATCGTGCGGTGAATCGGAAAGTGAAAATATCCTTATAATTCGTGCTTTGTTCCGAAATTTTTAGTAATGGCACCAAATAGGAGAGCTCGACTCGGCCTTGAGGCCAATGCCACCCCAAGTGTGGTTGTGAATCATGTACCTGATAGTGCGGGTGAGAGTGACTCCCCGACCTTGAGTTTGCCTGACCCTTCTATTCCGGATCAAAGCATTCCTATTCCTGCGGCGGCGGAGGGTGCTGCAATTCCTCCTGCTGATTTTCCTTATCCCTCTACAGTTCCAGCTTCTGGTCCCGACACGTCCGAGGGGGACCTCAGAGGAGTTATTCATATGTTGACTCAGTTGGTGGCCGCTCAGGCCCAAAGATCTCATGCTACCCTTGCGTCCTCCAGTGGACAGGGAGATTTCGCCTGCTCCGAAGTCAACCAGTTTCTGCGGTTGGCCCCTCCAGAGTTCTCAAGTACAGATCCAAAGGCCGATCCATAGGATTTTCTTGATGAGATGTACAAGACCCTTCGGGTGATGAAGGCTACAAAGACAGAGGGGGTCGAGTTAGCTTCGTACAGGCTGAGGGGAGCAGCATATTCCTGGTTCGAGATGTGGGAGGGTTCCCGTGGGGAGGGAAGTCCTCCGGCTAGATGGGACGAGTTCGTGGATGCGTTCAAGGATCACTTTTTGCCTGCCGAGACTATGGCAGCCCGTGATACTAAGTTTGAGGTCCTCAAGCAGGGTAGTGTAAGTGTTTGGGAGTACCACATGGAGTTCGTAAGGTTGTCCAAGTATGCTCCTCAGTTAGTGTCGACCATGGATGCTCGAGTTCGACGATTTATTCAGGGTCTCACTCCTTTGGTTGTGAATGAAGCTGCTACAATGGCTTTACACTCGGATATGAATTATGGAAAGATCGTGGGGTTCGCCCAGGGCACGGAGGCTAGAAAGTTGAAGATACGAGCAGACAGGGAGAGTAGTAGCAGAGCCCGGTCAGTGGGCCACTCAGGGAGCGCAGTTGTAGGGGGGAGACCAGTTCAGGGGAGGGGGCCATCCCAGTCTTATGCACCGTCCTCAACCAGTGCACCACCATCCGTGCACCGTTATCAGCCGAATAGTCATTGGAGACCAGGATCCGACAGCAGGAGACCCCATCAGTCAGTTCGTCCCGGAGGAAGGTTCCAGCAGTAGGGGAGGGCTCCGTGCCTGTAAAGACCCGTAAAATTTCTTGCTTAAAATAATGCCCGAACAAGTCCCCGAGTTGTTTTTACTGTGGAAATTCCTAAAACGGACCTAATTTGAACAAAAAGTACCCCGGGAGTTAAAGAATTAAATTTTCCAGAAATTGGGTGTTATGCGACGCACTATGCGATTGCATAACGTGTATGCGGACCGCATAGTGGTCGCATACACGGGCAGATCACTGCCCAACTGAAGGACAACTATGCAGTCCAATCTGCGATCGCATTTCGGTTCTGCGAACCGCATAGCTGTCGCATAATTGCCTTTGATTTTGTGGAGGGGTGTTATGCGACACACTATGCGATCGCATAACGAGTATGTGGACCGCATAGTGGTCGCATACCTGAGCAGATTGTTTCCAAATTTTGGCCCACCTAGGGCCATTCTGCGGTCAGCTCTTTGGACAGCATGTCATGAATGCGATCGCATTCCTGACCGCATATTTGACACGGGCTTTAATTTTCCAAACTTTTATACCCGACCCCAGCTTCATTTAACCCCTACCCCCTTTAATTTTAACTGGATTCTAAACAAAATAGAGAGAAGAAAAAGAGAGTTCCTGAGAGAGAATGTTCCAACATCACTCAAATTGTTTTTCCAAAATCACTCAAGCCCGGATATTATCGAGTAATCAATCATATTCTTCGCTAAAAGGTAAGCCTTCACTCTAATTCTCCCAATTTCTCAAATTTTGGATGGGAATAAAGCACTCATGGGTTTGTTTTGAAAAATGAAATATAAAACCTTGCATGCATGTGAATGTAACTCCGTAACCTAGTAATGGGGGAAACGAACTTGGGTAATTATGCACAAAAAGGGGGTTAGTAACCTAAGGGATCGCGTAGTGTTTGATGAAATGCTAAATTGAATTCGAGGTTCCTAATCCTAAGTGAAATAGGTCACATTGCTGAATAGATTGAGGGTGCCCGACGATTCGGCGAATTGTGATAGAAATTAAAAATGGAAACTTGACTCCAGGTATGTATGGCTAACTTTAATCTTTGTAAAATCTCTTTGTAGTGTCTGAGCATACGGTACGTGTATTGGTTTGAACATATGCAAATGGTTGTTCAAATTGTGTTGAAGTGTAAAGTGTATTCCTTGTCTGTCTTTAGTTGATCACCACACTACCATGCTATGTGAAATAATGTTAGTAGGTTAATGAATCCAAGAGTATGAATGTATATGCTAAAGGTTGTGTAACAAGTAACGAAAAGGATTTGTGGTGTGATGTAATTGAACTAAACGGCTGTGGCAATATCATATATGATTCACTGTTTGGTAAGGCTTAATAAGCACGATTTTTTTTATATACGTATTGTGGGTTGTAAAGAAGCTATATTCCTATTACTGAAATTTTCTATGATTGAATTGTGAACTCTCATTGTTGATATGAGATATGAATGTCTGGTGGGATCAGGTTGCGCGCCGCAACAGGAGGGATAAGGGTGATATGTGAGAAGTGATAAGGGTGAGATGTGATTGTCTTGTGGGATCAGGTTGCACGCCGCAACAGAAACATAAGAAATGATTGTGATTGTCAGGTGGGATCGGGTTGCGCGTGGCAACAGAATAAATAAGGGTGGAATGTTGAGAATGGATAAGGGTGGAATTGTGATTGTGATTGTGATGAAGTGAGAATTGGGGAACTTCCATTGTGTTTCTTTCTATATCTTTGTGCAGTGATTGTGTGACTCTCTGTCTGTCTCTTGCAAGTGCATTGTTGAGTTTACTTAGAGTAAAGTTTGTTCATACATACCAGTACAATTCAAATGTACTAACGTCCCTTTTACCGGGGGCGCTACATTCTTGTGATGATTGTAGGTGGTTCTATAGCAGGTACTCCATCCCACCTACAATAGTGCCTCCACTACGTCCCATCAGTTGTTTTGGTGAGCCCCTTTCCTCTCGGGGCCCTGTGTTGTTCATGCCACCTCTTCTTGCGGATTTTCATTTTGGTATTTGTGTAAGGTATAGCCGGAGCCTTGTTACCGGCAAGTATTATATAACTCCTTTGTACTGTTAGAGGCTCCGTAGACAGGAAATGTAGGTTATGTACATATGTATTTTGGGAAGTATAACTTGTAGAACACGTAAAGTAAACATGTATGTTATGTATACTTTGTAAGTATTGTACCACATGTGGGTAAGGACAGAAATCTAGAATTTAATTCCAGGTTCTAAGAATGTGTTTAAATTATAATTGAATAATGTTCATTAGAATCACGGGTAATACGTAGGATGGAAAAAGGGAATCCAGGTCCGCCTGACTGGGGCTACCCGGTCGAGCGCCGGTCTTGTCCCTTGGTTTTGGGATATGACAAACTTGGTATCAGAGCCTAAGGTTTTTAAAAGAGTCCTAGGATGTCTCGGGGCCGTGTCTAGTAGAGACCTTCTTATCGGTGTGTTGTCGACCACATCTATAATTAGGGGGCTACATGGACATTTAGGAAATTACCCTTTTATTGTTATTCTATATCGTGCGATGAACCGGAAATTGAAAATATCCTTGCCTAATTCGTGCTTTGTTCCAAAATTTTCAGTAATGGCACCAAAGAAGAGAGCTCGACTCGGCCTTGAGGCCAATGCCACCCCAAGTGTGGCTGTGAATCATGTACCTGATAGTGCAGGTGAGAGTGACTCCCCAGCCTTGAATCTGCATGACCCTTCTATTCCGAATCAAAGCATTCACGTTCCTACAGCAGCGGAGGGTGCTGCAATCCTTCCCGCTGATATTCCTGATCCCTCTACAGTTCCAGCTTCCGGTCGCGGTACGTCCGTAGGGAACCTCAGAGGAGCTATTCATATGTAGACTCAGTTGGTGGCCGCTCAGGCCCAAAGATCTCATGCTACCCCTGTGTCCTCCAGCGGACAGGGAGATTCCATCGGCTCCAGAGTCAATCAGTTTCTGTGCTTGGCCCCTTCAGAGTTCTCAGGTACGGATCCAGAGGCCGATCCACAGGATTTTCAAGATAAGATGTACAAGACCCTTCGGGTGATGAAGGATATAGAGACAGAGGGGGTCGAGTTAGCTTCGTACAGGCTGAGGGGAGCAACATATTCCTGGTTTGAGATGTGGGAGGGTTCCCTTGGGGAGGGAAGTCCTCCGGCTAGATGGGACGAGTTCGTGGATGCGTTCATGGATGACGTTTTTCCTGCCGAGACTGTGGCAGTCCGTGCTACTGAGTTTGAGGTCCTCAAGCAAGGCAGTATGAGTGTGTGGGAGTACCATATTGAGTTCGTTCGGTTGTCTAAATATGCTCCTCACTTGGTGTCAACCATGGATGCTCGAGTTCGGCGATTTGTTCAGGGTCTCAGTCCTTTGTGGCTGAATGAGGCTTCTACAGTGGCTTTACACTTGGATATGAATTATGGAAAGATCGTGGGGTTCGCCCAAGCCACGGAGGCTAGAAAGTTGAAGATACGGGCAAACAAGGAGAGTAGCAACAAAGCCCGGTCAATGGATCACTCAGGGAGCGCAGTTGCATGGGGGAGACCAGTTCTGTGGAGGGGGCCATCAGGGCCATCCCAGTCTTATGCACCGTCCTCAGCCAGTGCACCGCCATCCGTGCACCGTTATCAGACGAATAGTCCCTGGAGACCAGGATCCGACAGCAGGAGACCCCATCAGTCAGGTCGTCCCGGAGGAATGTTCCAGCAGCAGGGGAGGGCTTCGTGCCCTAAGTGCAGAGGGTTCCATACTGAGGCTTGTTATTTGGATCGCCCGATATGCTACACGTGTGGGGTGAGGGGTCATCTTCAGCGGGATTGTTATGTGCCTATCTAGGGAATGGGTAGGGGATTTTCTCAGTCATCCGATTCTTCAGTCGCCACATCTTTAGAGCTTCCTCCAGCCCCAGCGGGGTGTGGTGCAGTTAAGGGTGGGGCTCGAGGTAGAGGTGGACCCAGCCGGTTCTATGCTTTGAGTGGTCTCCAGAACGCGGAGGCTTCACCAGATGTTTTTACAGGTATTATGAATGTTCAAGCACTTGATTGTTATGCTCTTATTGATCTGGGGTACTCCTTGTCTTATGTTACCCCATTTATTGCTTCAAGTTATAGGATAGAACCCGAACATCTCCATGAGCCGTTCTCTGTATTGACTCCGGTTGGTGATTCTACTACAGCATCGCGAGTCTATAAGAATTGTGTTGTCACGGTATGTGGTCGTGTTACCACGGCCGATCTTATTGAGCTTGGGATGGTAGATTTTGATATTGTTATGGGAATGGACTGGCTTTAATCATGAGGCTAGAGTTTCCTAATGAGCCGGTTATTGAGTGGAAGGGGAATGGTGTGGTGCCGAAAGGTAGGTTTATCTCCTGCCTTAAGGCCTCGAAGATGATTAAGAAGGGGTGTGTCTATCATTTGGTCCGAGTTGCGGACACCACTCCAGAGGTGCCTGCTCCCAAGTCCGTGCATGTTGTGAATGAGTTTCTTGAAGTATTTCCAGACGAGCTTCCAAGGATTTTGCCAGATAGAGAGATCGATTTTGGGATTGATGTACTACAAGATACGCAGCCAATATCTATTCCACCATACAGAATGGCGCCAGTAGAGTTGAGGGAGTTAAAGGAGAAGTTGAAGGATTTATTAGAAAAAGGGTTCATTCGGCCGAGTGAGTCGCCGTAGGGCGCTCCGGTTCTCTTCGTCAAAAAGAAGGATGGATCGCTTCGGATGTGTATCAATTATCGACAGCTCAACAAAGTCACTATCAAAAACAAGTATCCATTGCCTCGAATAGACGATTTGTTTGATCAATTGCAAGGTGCAAGGTTCTTCTCCAAAATTAATTTACGGTCTGGGTATCATCAGTTGAAGATCAGAGAGCAGGATATTCCTAAGACCGCCTTCAGGACTCGTTATGGTCATTTTGAATTTTTGGTAATGTCCTTTGGGCTGACCAATGCCCCAGCAGCTTTCATGGATCTTACGAATCGGGTTTTCAAGCCATTTCTAGACTCCTTCGTGATTGTTTTTATATCCTTGTCTATTCGCGGAGTCGGGAAGATAATGCTAATCACCTCAGAACAGTCCTGCAGACTCATCATCATCACCAGTTGTATGCTAAATCTTTGAAATGTAAGTTTTGGCTAGAATCAATCGCGTTTTTGGGTCATGTTGTTTCCGGAGAAGGGATTCAGGTTGATCCCCATAAGATCGCAGCAGTGAAAGATTGGCCTAGACCAATGACCCCGATAGAGATACGCAGTTTCTTGGGTCTAGCTGGGTATTATCTGAGGTTTGTGGAGGGATTCTCTACCCTCGCCTCCCCATTGACTAAATTGACGCAGAAAGCAGTGAAGTTCCATTGGTCCGACGCTTGTGAGAAAGGTTTTTAGGAATTGAAGTCGAGATTGACTTCGGCACCGGTATTGACCTTGCAAGAAGGTATAGAGGGATTTGTTGTTTATTGCGATGCTTCAAGGGTTAGTTTGGGGTGTGTGTTGATGCAACATGGGAAGGTTATAATGTATGCTTCAAGGCAACTCAAGAATCACGAGAAGAATTATCTGACGCATGATTTGGAGCTCG